>OMLC01096368.1:0-26556 GCA_900302585.1 Regalecus glesne | reverse complement strand
CCCCCCTGCGGTCTCTCCATGCCATGGCCCAGGTCTTGTGTTCTCGTTTGTGCACCGGGGTGAATGAGCTGAACAGTCGTGGGGAGACGCCCCTTCACGTCGCATGCCGTCTGGGTCGAGTTGAGGCCGTCAATGCCCTGCTGGGGGGCGGTGCCAGATGTGACATCGTCGGCACCAGTGGCTACCCCATCCATGCCGCCATGAAGTACAACGAGAGGAGGTGAGAGGGGAGATCAGGCATGTATTTAGAAAATGGAGCTTCCTCCAAACTCCCCAGTCAGCTTATACTGGCTCCCCTATGGCCGGGAATCAGTGAATAGGTTTTCTAAAACGTATCATCTCATAGAGATGTTCTCACTGGTTTTCCCACAGATAATCGAGTGTTTTTCCTATGAACCAGGCCAGTGAGTTTCACCAGAGCTGATTTGTGATCAGGCCTTACCCCTTGGATGCCAACGGTCAAATTACATTTGTTGTGTTTTTTTAATTTATCTGTAAAATGTATCACATAACTGAAATACATGCGAATGTTTTCTTGTGAGGGAATTGATTCAAACACACCCAGGGTACCATTAGTATGTAAATAGTATTTCTATAGTGTGTGTGTGTAGGTCAGGGTATCAGTGATTCGGTGGTTCGATACCCAAACTTTGCTAGAGGTATGTGGAAGTGTCCTGGAGCAATAGACTGAACCCCTAAGTGCTCAACCTCTGAGATGGAGAGGTGACCTCTCCAGGTTGTTACCCTGCCTTTCACCCCAACAGTGCTGAGATAGGTTCCACCATGGCTCTGCAACCTGACTTCAGATAAGCAGTTGATGTTGCATGGATATATGATCCATATCCCACCACTCGCCTTCTGCCTTGTGCAAAATGTCCGACAAAAACATTTCTCCCCAGCACTATGTGAGCCTAAGGCACCACAGGGTTTCAGGAAGGGCATCTGGCCTTAATCCCACCATGCTCCACCCCCTCAACACAGGGCCTAATCGTGACATGTAAAAATGGACCTCTTTTATGTGAGCCTGAGGCATTTGAGCTCTGCCCTCTGCAATTCTGGTTGGTTTAAGAAATGCAAACTTTGCTTTATTTTTCCCCACCCATTGCAGAATGATAATTAGGTTCTGGCACACCATTAGCACTGGCACAGCATTAGGACCTTGTGTGGAGATAGGTCTGGCTATGTCGTATTAATAGAAAATTCAAACAGATAGCTATTATCTCGAAGGGGCTGTGGTTGCTCAGGGTAGACCATGTGCTTCGGGAACCGGTGGCTGCAGGTTCGAACCCACCGCGAGACATCAGAAAGGGCATCCAGCCCTAATCTCCCCTGGGGTGGACTGGTGACCCGCTACTGTTTCTCTGCCTTTTGCCCAATGAGCGCTGAGATGGGCTCCAGCAGATCTGTGACCCGACTTCACATAAGTGGTTGATGATAAGATGAACTGAGCTGTTGTTTCTTGTTGAAAACAATTTCTATTTTCTACATTAGATCATCATCTCCATCTCTTCCTGTCCTCTACATCTTCCTCTGTCACACCAGACACCTGCATGTCCTCCCTCACCACATCATAAACCTCCTCTTTGGTCTTCCTCTTCTCCTCTTGCCTGACAGCTCCATATTCAGCATCCTTCTCCCAGTATACCAGCATCTCTCCTCCACACATGTCCAGACCATCTCAGTCTGGTCTCTCTTGCTTTGTCTCCAAACCCTCCACCCTGAGCTGTTCCTCTAATGTACTGGCTCCTGATCTTGTCCTTCTTCATCACTCCCAAATCGAAATTAGGATCCTCTTCTCTCCAGTGCAGACCTCCACCTCTCCAGACTCGACTCCACATGCTCCCTACTCTCATTACAGATCACAATGTCATCCATCAATATCATAGTTCACCAAAAATGTGAAGTGTGACTAGTTCTGGTTGTCATTAATTTTCTCTGTTAGCTGTTCTGAGGCTATCCTCACGGCGGACCCGAGCCAGCTGCACGCTGAGGATCCGGTCTATGGGGGAACACCGCTTCACTGGTCCAAAACTGCTGAGGTGAGGAAGAGTTCACTGGGTGTGGATGCAAACGTCTAGATTGAGTCAGTCCTAATCACTGATGGGTTTCATGGAAAGTAGTCTTGCTTTGGATGAATTCCACGTCCATCCAGTTTTCTTTAGCTCTGTGATTCTGTACCCCTATGTCTTTGGTTAGACAGTACGGTGGCCCGTGGCCCTGCATCAAAAAGACAAGCATGTTTGGGTCGATACTCTTATCTGTGCCCCTGAGGAAGGCAATAGGAAACATAACTGAAGTTGCTCCCCAGGTGCTGCAGCTGCTCACTGCTCCTATACAATAGGGTGGGTTAAATGTAGAGAACACATTTCATTTAAAAAAAAAAATCTATGCAACAGTAAAGTGGCTTTCTTTCTTTCTTAATATTATTACTGTTCTTTTAAAGGTCCCATGAGCTGGGATAGATTTAAGGTAGATTGAACTGCACACAATGTGAACCCAGTACAATCTTCTTTCTCCTTGCTCTCTACCAGATGTGCCGTTTGCTTCTGGAGCGTGGCTGTGCCGTGAACTACCTCAGTAAGACAGGGGAGAGTGCCCTCCACATCCTGACCAAGAAGGGGCGGTTTGAGGCAGCCATGGTCCTGCTCACCCACGGAGGTGATGCCAACCTCAGGGGCCAGGATGGTAACACTGCTCTACACTTGGCCATGAAGGTGCTTACATGCATGCTTATGTGCATGAGATATTAGATCTTACTGTGTCATTTTAGTTTTTGAGCGGCCGTGGTAGTTCAGTGGTAGAGCGTGTGCTTCAGGAACTGACGAGCCATAGGCTGCAGGTTCAAACCCACCATGGTGCATCAGGAAGGGGATCTGACCTTAGTCCCTCAAGCTCCATCTAAGTCCGTGTCCACCCCATAACGTGGAGACTGATCATGACACATAAAACGGACCTCTCTCACTGTGTGTTAGGACCCAAGTGAGACACCCACTTTATGATGAGTTTATTTCATGTTTTCAGATGGACCACATGGAGCTGATTAAAGCCTTGATCGTGTTCGGGGCTGATGTGGAGATCCACAATGATCTGGGGGAGACGCCCGGCCTCATAGCTGCACGCACCAGCAAAGGTAGAGGAGGAGAGTCATGGTCTAAAAGAAGATGGTGGCACATATTAGAAATAGGAGTAATGATAGACACTGGGGGGGCTCAAGTAATGAAAAGCAATTAACAAAATAACAAAGAGAAGAAGTGAGTAAAGTTGTCTGTGTGCATGTGTGTGTGTGTGTGTGTGTTCTGGGGAATCGTAGATGTATTCGGTGAACAAGTTGTTCCCACTCAATGTGCTGACCAACCCAGCCAGTTAAAGACTTGATCCACCATGCTTGGGTCAAGTCTCATTCAGAAACTTGTGCTCTGCTCCAGATGGCTCCGTTTCTTCACGAGTTGATCGGCTCTGTAATAAAGCCAAGTATTTGGCATGCCTTAACGGCTCTTTCAAAACAACATCATTTTCTTTTGTCTTCTCTGTCTCTCAGACAGAGCAGTGCCTAGCAGTGAGGTCACACCATGCTAAGAGTAAAAGTGTCTGAGCGAAGAAGAGTTGTTGTTTATTTGATAGACATTTCCAAGGTTGGGGGCTGCGCTAGCTCGGGGGTTAGAACACGCACTTTGGGAACTAATGAGCCAGAGGCTGTGGGTTCAAACCCAGTGAGGGCATCAGGCCTTAATCCCCCATGCCTGCCCTGGGATGGACTGGCAACCTCACCAGGGTGTTTCTCTGCCTTCTGCCCAGTGAGTTCTGGGATAGGCTTCTTGTTTCTATGGTATGAGCAGGTGTGTTTTAATTGTATGCTGGAGTGACAGCTGTACTTGCTTGTAGAAAGTGTCTGTCCTTGTTAATTTTCCTCTCATCCATTGGAGTTTTTGAATGCATACTAAATACTAATGACGTCCTTGAGTTCTGTCTCTCTCTCTCTCTCTCTCTCTCTCTCTCTCTCTCTCTCTCTCTCCCTCCATCTCTCTGCACGTCTTTGTGCGTGCGCATGCCTAACCTCGTCGGCCTGTGTGTATGTTTGAAATGAAAGGTCCTAATAGAAAGATACTGCTGGACATGCTGTGTAGCGTAGGAGTCCAACGATGCCTCCCACCCTCGCCAAACAGCCCTCCCCCCAACACTGCAAAGGCTGCACCTGCAGGCATAGGTAACACCATGTTTTTCCCTCTCTCCTTCTCCTCCACTCCTCAATCCAACACCTGCCCTCAATCCTAATGGTTCTCTCCTTTCAGGCACTGTGTTCACTGATGACCTTTTCTCCAAGGGCCTCTCAATTTCCACTTAATCACCACTGACTAGAGCACATACACTTATTGGTTGCAGATGGGGCTGAGGGCTTAGTTTGTCTTCAGTACTTATTGTAGATGAGTGCTGGAAAGTAATGGTGACAATGATGATAATAATAATAATAATAATTATCTCCTTCATAGTGACAGTGCATATTAAATAAACATTTAGAATGCAAGTCTGCTAGATTTAGCCATCAGACTAAGTTTCATCTGTTGTCTCAAGCAATTAGGGAGTTCAGTGTTTCGCTCAGGGACACTTCTGCCATCTTTATGATGAACCAGAGACTGAACCACCAATGTTCCGACTACCAGATGCCACTTTAGAGTAAAAATAACATACTGAAGTTTGCAGCAAAAGTACACTGAAATAAAAAACGCCATTCAACGGCTGCAAAGTAATGGGAGTGGCTATGACTAGCCACACCCCCAAAATTGTTTTGTGCTGCTAGCCAGAGGAGGGTCCTGGTGGATACGGAACTTAAAGCAAAACGCTGGTGTTTTATTTTGTTCCTATGGTCAAGAGACAAACCGAGTGATGGGTAGCATCCCTACCCACTGATCCTGTGTTGAGCAAGCTCACATCAGCTGACTGCTACGCAATATGAGAGAGGTCCATTTCACATGTCATGATTGATTCGATTTTTGGCACGGTTATGTGAAACACAAGTTACACAAAAGGCCTCATAAAGTTTTGCAAAGCTCCATTGCCCTGAAGGACTCCTACAGCTGTTGTGAGCTTCTTCAATACCGAATCTGTTTCAAAGATTTTAGACCTGCTACTTGATTTTGATTCGTAAAGAGGAAAATAAGGCTGAGGAGAAATGCTGAAGTCCTCCTTTAACCACCAGTCTCTCACCCCCCTGGTTTCCTCTTTCCCAGTAGGAATTATTCTCTTTTGTCTCATCCCTCTTTTGTTGAGCCTCGGATTCCATTCGGTCTCCTTTTATGGCTCCTTTCTTTCTTTCTTCCCTTTGTGACCCGTCTTCCTGTGGCTTGAGTTCTCATCCCTCCCTCAGGGCTTGTGTCTGTTACTCTGCAGTTCCAGAGTCCTGTCTTTCATTTGCTCTGCCTCCCCATTTGTTTTCCGTTTTCAGTGTCAACCTCATAAAAAAGCTATTGTCTTGTGACTTTTATTGTCTACACTTTCACCGATTGACCCGGGCCTCTTTCCGTTCCTGCCCTGACTTTCTTCATTTTCTCTCTATTGGTCTTGTGTCCTAATCCTTTTTTTGCCTTCCAGGTACTTTATATATAATTCTATACTCCATACCTGAAGATCCAGGTATAGAGTTCGAACCAGATGCAGGGTGTCCATTCGGGCATCCTGGTTTAGTCCCCAAGCTTCATCTAAGTCCATGTCCACTCCCAGAGTATGTAACATTGACCTCGTGTAACAGAGTACACACCAGTGGTGTATTGACCGGATAGTGAGGATAGCTTCTAGCTCAACTGTGATATTTCATCCACTGTCTTAATTTACGCTGTCGTGGATCAAGTCACTTAACACAAAAGACTTGAGGGCGGCATAGCTCAGGAGGAAGGACTTCCATCTGATAATCACAAGATTGGTGGTTTGATCCCCAGCACCTGCAGAAAGTGTGTCAAAGTGAGAAAGACACTTTAAGCACCATGCTTCAGCTGCTCACTGCTCCCATACAATAGGATGGGTTAGATACAGAGAACATGTTTCATCATACGTATGGACAATGACGGCTAATTAAAGCTTCTTCTTAGAAAACAAAGCTATGGCATATCCCTGGGTTTGCAGAGAGAGATTCTCTCTCCATGACAGAGAATCCAACCCTATTTTGGTGGCAATCTCCGTAGATCTCCTTCGGAAATGAAAATTGTCAAGGGTCTCAAAACAGCTTTCAAGGTACTCGGTGATAACGGAGAGGTCAGGCCTCCTCCCAGCAAAGCTCTTCCTGCTTCTGTGTCCTCCTCCTCATTGTCAGACTCTCCAGACAGAGAAGACTTTTCAAAGTTGGTGGACTCCCAACTGTCCTTTCATCCATGAGACTATTTTATTGATAGCTAGCTTGCTCACTAGCTTGGATGATGTTGCCAGGGAACTATTCAAAAATAGACCAATTGACAGACTGATGATGAGGAGTCATTCATTGTCCAATCAGATCAGGGTATTAAGTGATGTACCCTGGGACAGGCTGCAGATTACTTTTTGGAAAGGATTTGAATATGTTGACATGTGGAGAGCTGTTCAAGGGACTTTGAAACTTGAGGTCAAGTCGTGCTTTATTTCCATAGCCCTAAACTACAAGTCAGTCTCAGAGGATCCTTTATAGGGCAACTGCTTTAGCTCAGTGAGAGAGCGTGCACTTTGGGAACTGATTTGCCAGAGGCTGCGGGTTCGAACCCGACGGGGGTCATCACGAAGGGCATCCGGTCTGAATACCCCAAGCTCCATCTAAGTCCTTATCTACCCCCAAACATGTGCACTAATCGTGATATGTAAAACAGACCTTTCTCTCTCTCTTAAAATCACGTCACACACTTCAACAGAGGAAAATAGAGCCTCATTGGGGGCTAATATCTATACCCGTGATCCTAAGACCTGCAGTTGCGATGAGGAAAATAATGCTTTGTGTGTCCGTTTCCCTGCCTTAGTGAATAGAAATCTGTGATGGCTTGACAGGTTTTGAGGACATCATGCATGTGGCGGCCTCGATCAGCACAATGGGCAGGGGTACGTCAGAAGTGGACTGCGTCAAAACGGCGAAAAAGAAGTGAGTGTGTTTTCTTCGTGCCATCCGTCTGTTGTGTTCACTGTTGAATTGTCAGAAATGTAAATGTATAGACCTTTTTCACACACGTCACTGATATACTTGCTCTGTATCATAGAAGGGTATGGATGGGTTCTCCCCATGACCCACAATGTTTAAAAGCCAGCCCTCCGTCACCTTCGACCCTGTCTGCTATCACCTGTATTGTGTTTCAACACAGCATATGACTCTATGTAAGGCCAGATGTGGTGCATCATGGTCAGAGGGGGAGACCTACGCCTGGAGGTTTTCAGACTACCACAGTGGGTACACAGTCATCAGTACTACTGTCTTCACCATGACAGGTTGGTCCCAGGGCCAAGGGCTTATACCCAGGACCACCAGTCACCCATCATGGCTGTAGGAGGCTGCTGGAAACTCAAGACTATGGATGCTATGGAGGCTAACTAGCTTGTCAAGGCTAATGGTAATTTTAGCTTTGTTGGCATTTTGTGACTCTTGGTCACAAAATCCCTTTGTTTCCAGCCCTGCAGTCGACCGACAAAAGAAACTTGATGACAGGTCAATATCGGGCCCTGGGGCTTGTTCCTGAACTGAGGGCATGTGTACGATGTGTCGTGGGAGGATAGGAGGGCTGAGGGTATCGCTCAGACAAGTGATCGGTTGTGCAGAGAAGCAGTAGCGCTCGGATAATCATCAGGGAATGGTAAAACATCCGAGCGGGGTCTGATCACCCTCCCCCGGTGGAGATTTCTGCAGTGTATTCTTGCCTCAACATCCAGTAGCTCTCAAAGATAAGGACACACCATGTCTGATGCTTCCTGCAGGCTTGGGCTAAGGAGGAGAAACTCGGTTTAAGTTGAAGCTTCATGGTTAGCTTCATGGAGTATGTTACTATGGTTTCCGACTCCGAGTTAGCTTCGTGAAACAGGGCTCCGTATTGTGTTGCACTATAAATCATTTATCAGGGACCCAGTCGAAGAGGACAGAGTTGCTTGTGGAACATTGGAGACAATTGGGAGGACCAATCTTTACCTTAGTCTGACGAAACAGCTGTCAGCCATGTTTGTGATGAGAGTCTATTGAAGATCTAGATTCTAGACCAAGGGGCTACATGGGAATAAGAGTGACCTGCATGTTGGAACCTTTTAACATTGAAGTAACCATTTTCCTGTTACGTTCCCTCTCCTCCGCGTTCCTCTTCGGCCTACTCCATCCTCTCCCGTATCTGATTTACATCCTTCTATCCATCTTTCCTTTCACCTCTTCATCCTCCTCTCATTATTGCTCCTCTCCCTCCCGCCCCTCCAGGATGGACAGACTGCTGTGTCTGGATGGCGGAGGCATTAAGGGTCTGGTGTTGATCCAGATGTTGATAGCGCTGGAGAAAGAGGCCGGTTTGCCCACCAGAGACCTCTTTGACTGGGTGTCGGGTACCAGCACTGGAGGCATCCTGGCCCTCGCTATAATCCATGGTGAGATGTGTGTGTGTGGTCACACTTTGGGGACCACCCCCATGTCCTGGACACGTCGACATCTTTGGAGTTTGGCTGTGGCTGTTTAGATTGAAAACAGCAGTAGGTGGATGACATAAGCACCAAATAACAGTCCATGTTTCCTCTCCACATAGGCAAGTCTATGGAGTACCTGCAATGTCTGTACTTCCGGATGAAGGAGCAAGTGTTCAAGGGGTCGCGACCCTATGAATCGGCACCGCTGGAGGACTTCCTGAAGAAGGAGTTTGGAGAGAACACCAAGATGACTGACGTGCGCTACCCGAGGTAAACCCCTGCAAGCCTGCCACCAACCTTTTAGTGGGTTGGTTTGCTGTCATGTCTGATAACCGCTCCTGGTTTCTGAATAGCGAGCTGAATGGCGAGTAACATCATCAGTTGTTTGAGCTCTAGAGATGTCTACACGCCTTTTACATGATGAAGCCCATCAGCATCGCGTCATGCTGCCATCTTTTGGCTGAGATTTCAACCCATGGCCAATACAGCCAGATCACTGACTCGGTACAAAGGACTCTGAGGAAACCTGGAGTCGATCAGCAGAAAGTAAAGACTTCACTCTCCAACCTGCACATCATAGAAGAAGAAAGAAGATACTATTCTATTGGTCATTGTACAAACGTACAGTGAGATGTGATCTCTGCATTTAACCCATCCTATTGTATGGGAGCAGTGAGGAGCGGCAGCCCCCGGGGACCAACTCCAGTTCTTTTTCCTACTGCCTTGCTCAGAGGCACAGGCAGGAGTATTAACCCTAGACGCACCCTAAGAGCAGCCAGAGGAAATCCATGCAGACACAGGGAGAACTTGCAAACTCCTGACAGAAAGGACCTGGGATGGGATTTGAACCCATGACCTTCTTGCTTTTGCATATGACCCCGTGTCAGAGCATCGGTTTTAATACAACTGTGCTATTTGTGAGGGTGGGATACCTGCAGTCAGCTGAGACTGAAGAAGTCACCTAGATGAGTGATGAAGCCTCCCTCCCTCTGCACGTCACGTCCACAAGAACTGGTTCAACTTTTCTGTTACCTCCAGTCAATAATGCAAATGGTTATAGAATATTCATTAGTTTCAAATTTAGTCCGGATTGCTCATAACTAATTAAACCTGATTCTCCATAAATGTCTTTAGCTTTCAGGCTCATCTTCATTTATTTTTTGACGTTCTTTCCTTTTCATTGGTTCTCTCCCAGGGTGATGGTGACCAGTGTGTTGGCAGACAGACACCCGGGGGAGCTGCACATCTTCAGGAACTATGACACCCCCTCTGTCCTCAGAGAACCCCCCTACACCACCACCGCCACGTTCAAGCCCCTCACCATCCCACAGGGTACCGTGTGCAGATGTCGATGTTGTGATTTATCCAGCGATGCTGTTTTGTAAATGCTGGCTAGACAGCAAATGCATTGGATAGAGAGGAGTCACTTGGCTAGATCAAAACGAGCCACAGTGAAATCTTCAGCAACCAGAAGATGTGTCTTGGTGCTTGCTCCTCGACCTTCCTCACCTCCTTACATTCTCACTGTCCTCCCTCCCCTGTTGCTAAGCAGCCATTGGGTCTAATCAAAATGTGGTGTTCCCAGTTAAAGTAAAATCCGCAACAAAAACATTTTAATTTTTATTTCTATCAATCTGACTTTGCCCACTGGAATACCACCGGGGGCTTACTGCCTCCTGTCATTTCAATGTAACAACAGGAGTCTGCTGCTGGAGAGTTGGACTAGGGGACCTGCAGCCTTCCTTTCTGTCTTCATAAGTTTTAATGAGCAGATCTGATGCATCAGAGTTTGTTTGAGTTGCAGCCATCTTGTTGTTACAGGTTGGGAGGATGAGGATGTGTTGATTGTAGGATACACTGAGGAGCCCCCCAAAAAGCGTAGAACAGTGACGGATGAAGGTGTGTGTGTGTGTGTGTGTGTGTGTGTGTGTGTGTGTGTGTGTGTGTGCGTGCGTTCCTGCATGCGTATGTGTATGCACATGTACACAAACATAAATGAGCCGTCTGTTGGCGTACTGCACAGATGACATACCAGCACGGCCAAGGAAGAGGCTCACAAAGAATCTAAATATTCCACATGGACACTCTCCTTAGGCAACATCATAGTCATTTCCACATGTTCATATTTGACTTGGTTGGTTTATGAGCCTACTCTTTTGTTTTGTTTTTCCATCCGATCAGAGCAACTTGTGTGGCGAGCCGCTCGCTCCAGTGGTGCTGCCCCAACTTACTTTCGGCCAATGGGGCGCTTTCTGGATGGAGGGCTGCTGGCCAATAACCCGACGCTAGATGCAATGACAGAAATCCATCAGTACAACAAGGCGTGTAAAGCAGGAATGGTAAACTGAACAATTGGTTGCATGTTTCTTTATCCAGCTGTTGATCATTACACATCCTGGTATTGTGCTTTGTGTCTCTTATTTGGCCGCTCATGGACCCTTAACTTTTCTCCTCCTCTCTTCTTGTATTCTCTTTTCCTCCTTTTCCTCCTTCCTCTCAGGGTCACGGGGAGGGGATCCAGAGGCTGGGCATAGTTGTCTCCCTTGGAACAGGTCAGAGAAAGTGATTTCATGCTCTGTGACCCTGTGAGTCTTTGCTATACAGGGAAGTTGAAACTAAGTGAATGTGTGCTTTGTGTTAAGAACTGTCTGGCATTCACTATTAGAAGGTACATCCATTGTTTTAAATAGTCAAACGTGCACCAAAATTGTTAACAGATGAGTTGAGATGCCTTGATGCTCTGAACTTCTCTGGGCTTTGATGTATCAACAGAGGACCCTACAAGCAGAACACAGCTGGTTTATGTAGGGCACTGCAACTGCCCCTATACAACAGAATGGGTTAAATGCAAAGAGCACATTTCATTGTAAGCGTGTACAGTGACAGATGATAAATCGTCCCCTTCTGTGTGTGTTTTCCAGGTAAGCCTCCTCAGGTCGTGGTGAACTCTGTGGACGTCTTCCGGCCCTCTAACCCCCTGGAGCTGGCCAAAAGCTTCGTAGGAGCCAAGGAGCTGGGCAAGATGCTGGTGGACTGTGTGAGTGCTCCACCTGCTAAACATGACAAAATAATGACTTCCAGACACTTGTCAACTCTTTCTACATCGTATTCATCCTGAGTTTACTCAGAGAAAGCATATTGGTATCAGCAGAAAACTTCTTCCACACTGGAATGAGGGGCCTTACTGATGGACACATCTTAATGAGGAACAGTCATTGTTTTTAATATTATCTCAGCATGATTGTTGTAAGGAGGACATAGCTCAGGAGGTAGGGTGGTCGTCGAGTAATAGGAGGTCAGTGGTTCGATCCTCGACCCTTGTCGAAACCTTGTCGTCGAGTAAGACACTAAACTCCTCTAACTGTTCTCCGAGCGCCACGCTGTGGTTGCCCTCAATGCTCTGATACAATAGGATGGCTTGAATCCAGAAAACACATTCCACCGGCCGTGGTCGTGTGGCACTAAAACATTTTCACTTCCACTCCATGAAGCAAACGTAATACTCAGCAACTTCTGGCTTGTCAGTTCCTGAGGGGTGCAGTCTACCACTGAGCAACTGCCATACATTTATGTACAGGAATACGTTCAACATGTACAGAGATACTGTTGATAATTGTGACTATATCACTTTAAGTTGTTGAGGGACAAAGAGGGTGTTTTCCACCCACTTTCCTCTCCCAATGTTTCCGAGCAAGTCCAAGACTCTGACTCACAGACCCACTTCTGTAATCTCTAGGCTACCACAAAGTTTTAAGACCGAGCAAAGAAAGACACTGGCAGCATTCATTTAATGAAGTGAATTCCTCAAAGTGGACTAACTTCCCTGTTGAATCCAGAGCTTGTGTTACTATTCGTGTTTGAAGCAGCACTTACTTTCATTATGTTGTCCTCTCGACGGCAAAACAACAGCCGCATCTGGTGACCGCAGCTTTCGATCTCCCATCCTAACAACTTGTCTTTTCCCCGTCAGTGTACAGACTCTGATGGCTGTGCGGTGGACAGAGCCAGAGCCTGGTGTGAGATGACGGAAACAATCTATCACAGGTTGGCTATTAATCCCACACACACACCGGTAGGCTCAGGAGGTCGGGTGGTTATCTAGTAATCGGAGATTGATGGTTCGATCCCCGCCCCCTGCAGAAACCGTGTCGAGGTGTCCTTGAGCATGACGCTGAACCTCTTAACTGTTCCCCCGAGCACTGTGCTGTGGTTGGGCTCACTGCACTGCTCCAATGCAGGATGGGTATAATGAAGAGAACAGATTCCACTGTCGTGGCAATAAAACACTTTTACTTCACACATAGCTGCACACACACACTCCTCAGCAAATAAAACCCTGAATGTAATCCTACCTCTTATGTCCATATTTAAAAACCCTCCTTCTTTACCATTTCTCACACTTTAAACCTTCATGTGCATTTGGGGGATTTTGTTTGATTTATTTCCATTTCTTTCATGCTTTTTTTTTCATTTGAAATCACAAGTTTTGCATAAGAATAGTTGGATGGTCATGGAGTTACTGCTTTGGCTGTTGTAGTTGTAATCATTATCATCTTCCCAAACTCAGACTCAGCCCCCAGCTGTCTCAGGAGGTGATGCTAGATGAGGTGAGTGATGCGATTCTGGTGAACATGCTGTGGGAGACCCAGATGTACCTCTATGAGAAGAGGGAGATCCTCCAGTCTCTGGCCCGGCAGCTAATGGACAACTGACCAAGAACAAAGGAGGAGCACCAGCTGAAAGACTGGGTGGAAGAGTCCGCAAGGGAGGGGAGGCAAGATGTGACATGAGGAGGAGAGTCCACCGAGTGTAGAGGACGAGCGTAGTCTGATTGAGGCAGAGGTCGGTGCACCATGTGTTTGACACACTGCTCTTTCTGATATTCTGTGTGACTGCACGCTCTCCTCTTGCATGAATAATGTCTTTTCAAGCAGGAGACTAGAGAATCTGCAGTTACACTGAAACGACTGACAGACAGTCACATGAACTACAACTGACCTACCCAACAAAGAACTGATAAATGACCACTGACCACTGGTCAGTTGAGATGTCTAAGTCATGTCTAAGCTGCATAGGACCGTATCACTGATGCTAAGCTGTGGAATGTGAAGTTTATGGATAGTTGCACCAATCGGAGTGACTTAAGGATTTTTGTCATTTTTCTGAGTCTAGAGGAGAGATAACAAGGAGGACAAAATCATCACAGCCAGCCCTAAAGATTTGGGTTATAGCACCTTGTAGCAGTTTTCTTCTAACATTTTTTGGAATCCACCCATCTTGTATTCATACTTTAATTCCTAGCCAGAGTTGCAGTTGTTTAAGATATTGCAGCCTCACTGAGGCCATATCAACACCTATTCAGATTGGCTGAGTTTATTTGCCTTCGCCTCCATCTTCTTCTCATTATACCTCATGTCACTCTGTTTTGTTTTATTGTTTTCCAACTTGACTGCCAATTGGGATTTTCCATGGACAAGATTATTTAAACAGACTAATTGATTAAAGCTAATGGATTAAATGAAATGAGGAAGAGTTGAAGGATGAATTTTGATTATGATGAGGATGAATGACTTTTACCTTTCTGTACCGGGGAGATCTCATAACAGAACCATTAAATCCATTCATGTAAGCCACCACAACCTCAGCCGCAGTGAAGGAAATATGTTCTGTAGAATAAGCTGGTTTTGTATTTGGTTTGATTCAAAATCTAAATCCACATAACTGGAGACCATGTATAACTGCAAAACCCTTTTTTTTCCATTAATACAAATATATGCTAATTTAAAATCTAGCACCATCAGCATAACCCTGTTATGGATTTATGTCCTGCAATCTACTGACCTTCACATTCCTCTGAGTACTTGGTCTGTTTGATTCATAACTGACGAAACCGTTTTTGCTCGGCCTTAGAACTAACTTATTGATTTACTTGAAAGAAATGGAACAAAAAAACTACTGCCTGCACTACATAACTAGGGAGTTTGTGTTACATTTCCTAGTGTTTTGTATCTGGACTTATTAATATGGATGTTCTAATATAATTAAAGCATATCATTTGAATATGATCCTGAGTATCATTCTTCATTGGATTTCTTTGTCCAGATGGGGCTAGAAAGGTCTTCATCAGTAGGTAGACCTGATCATGAGACCCTAATGATGATATAGGGGTGCAAAATGGTGAGCCTGTAGAGTAAGGAAGGGGGCTATTTCACATGAAAACCAATCAAAAGTAGGATCATAAATAACCCATCTCAATCATTACTTATGATGACCCACTCAAAGTGTGTTATGGTGTCTGCATCTCCAGAGACCCTTGAATGCAGAAGACAAATATTGCAAGAATGCAACTATTTTAATAAATTACTCTGATCAACTATATAATAGAATGATCATACTTTAAGTCATGTATAGATCAATTATAAAAATACATGAGTATGGTCGTTACAGCATTATAATGTATTATGATTACAATAAACATGTGTGGATGATCATAACTTGACATGTAATGCCTCCAGATTAAATAGCCTGAAATGTCGAGACTCCCAATCACGTTGGTCCTCCAGTTTATTTGCTCCCCGGTAGCATAACTCAGGAGATGAGGCGGTTGTCAAGTGATTGGAATGTTGATGGTTTGATCCCCAGCCCTAGCAGAAAGCATTTCAAAATATTCTTGAGCACGACTCTGGACCACTCAACTAAAAATGCTATGTATAAGAAAAAGATACCTTAACCCATAAACGGCTCCGGGTGTGAGACAAACTGGCCATCTAACCCGGAAGTTTACTCACCTTTCACTATAGGAGCGCTCTGATAGGCTCCAGTATGACCCGGTGACCCAACTTCTGTTAAGGCGTTTGGTGATGTCAGTCGTCGTCCCAGTCTACGCCATTTTTGGGGCGAAGCCAGACCGGAGTTCAGGTTCTATTAGCAACTGAGCTAAGCGGCCCCTAATTGATTTACCATTCGCCATGTTTTAATATTTCTAACTCTGTTATTCATGTAGTTTCATTTATTTTTATATTTATTCATACAGTTGTGTGACTTAGTTAAACGGTGTTTGAAATACAATTGAGCTCAATGAATTGTATAGTCCACAAATCATCATTGGGTTCGTTCTTCTCGTAGCCTATGTTGACAGTACAAACAAATATCATAAAAAATAAAACTGCCTTGTCCTTCAAGAGCTCCTAGACGTAGTATAGAATGTAGGAAATCACTTTAATGTAATGATGCTCTTTGCAACCAAGATCAGTGATCTGTCTCAGCGGTGGGTGGCCCAGTCATGAGGATGAGAGCTGCTTACCCATGGGAGTTCTTATTTTGACGGCAGAGTACAGTACATCTTCTTTCCCAGACAGAGGTGGCATGTCAGGTGAGTCGAGAGGTGCTTTCTGTCTGCTATTTTTAGACTGGAGGAGACTTGCATAGACGAGTTCGTCTTGCCCTTTAGACTCCTTTCTCCCTGCGGCAGTAGCCAAGCTCCCGGTGACAGTGGAGATGTTGTCATACACATGACCAGGCTGTCAAAGGACCAACAACATGTCATACATATGGCCAGTGTAGGAAATTAGACTGTAATATGTCCATGTAGCTTGGATTGTACCTCCTTAGTGAACATGTGTCTTTTTATGTTTGTGAAACACCAATGGAAGATATAGTTCCGTTTCTATTTTTCTCTTTAATGAGATCAGCTTTGCTGATCATGGTTGTCTGATACTCATGACATCATATAACACACACACACACACACACGCGCCCAAAGTTGGTGCTCACCTGATCAAGCTGTAGCAAGTTGTTTAGGTTCTGTTGGGCGGTGGAGCTTCTGTTCCTGGATCTGATCAGTGGATAATTAAAAATCTTCAACTTTTATTCATTTGAGCCCCATTATATAGAACTAAACAGGTGGTGATAGAAATATCCTTCATCCTCACCTCATCCACAGGCAGAGAAACAGAAGCAGCAGGGTGAGGCCCACTAAGGTGGTTGCTATGGCTACATGAGTAGCAACTGCATTGTCTGGATGGATATTCATGAACACAGAATAACAGAGATTTTTGTGTCTTATTTAGATTAAAGCATACATGTGTCTTTTATAACTGAACACATGTGCCAAATATCTCCAAACTCATATGGTATACTCACATAGGACTGTCAGGACCACTTCAGGAGAGGTGTGGCCCAGCTGGCCTGTAACGGCACAGGAGTACGACCCAGCATCCAGACTGTGGACCGGGTCTAAAACCAGATGGCTCTGTTGACTCTCTGACAGCTTCAGAGCTCTGCTGTTGTGCTTCCAGACAAAGGAGTGGTTGTTGGTCAGAGGACAGCTGGTCTTACAAGTCAGTGTCACTTTCTCTCCTTCTCTCACTGTTTCATTTGGAGCTATCTTCACTGTGAGGCCTTCAAGTACAACATAATACAATAAAGTGGTCATTATGTTCATTGGGAGAAAATTAGATATTTGTTTTAATGTGGTGGAAACACTGCAGTAAAAGAAAACAATCCAGGAATCATGCTGCCTAAATTTCACACATCTCTACAATTCAAATTCAAATGTCTTTCTAACATAATTCAGCAAAATAATTCTCAGTAAAGCCAACAGATACTATACATTACAGAAGGAGAAGGAGTAAGGTAGTATTTGTTATCTCCTGCCCCCCCCCTCTCTCTCTAACACCCAAATGAAAAACTTAAATAGCAAACTTTTTTTTTTTACATCAGATTATGTCATTGGCTATTATGTATTAGATATGTATTGTAATGATTCTATCACATATGTGATAGAAATAACATAGGTTACAGTGATGATCATCACATTAAAATACAGTGTATCATTCAGAGAACTACCTGTCACGTTCAAAGTCACTCCGGGCACAGCTGAATATCGCTCTCTTAAATTAAGTATCGTGAACATGAACACATAGACCCCCGAGTCCTTCTCATCAAGATCTCGGATTCCCAGGGTGTGGGTGTTCATGCTGTTAACGTAAGTCAGTCGGCCTTTGTATGTGGCATTATCCAATGGACTCCTATCCTTATTAGTATACCAGAAAGCTGTTTGGACAGTATATCTGTCTGGATATGAGTAATCACTGGAGAGTTCCACTGAGGAGCCCTGCAGAGCACATATCCTCCTTCGGGCATAATTCACTTTCCAACAAGCCACACTTGGCAAGCCTGAAACATAAAAGTCATGGGACAGTAGATAAGAAGACAGTATTTCAGCACCGATGTCATTCATTGTAGAAGTGGTATAAAAAATGATCAGTAACGTATCAGTGATATTCAAATGATGAGCATTTTTCTCGAGTTCAAGTTCAATAGACTCGTGTACAGGTCCCTCCATACTCACACACTGCAGGAGAGCTGAGCTCCTTGTGGTCCTTTTGATAACAACGGTAGCTGTGTTCATTCAAAATTTGAACAATGACGAGCTGGTTGATCAGTTGTATATTTCTTCCCAGCCAAATGAGGGGGACGTTTCTGGGGCCTGTCAGAACACAACTTGTTCTACATCTCAGCTGTATGTGGTTACTGATCCTGATCATGTCCATCTTCAGGTCTGAACCAACAGTGTAGAAAATGATCATCAGATTTTACGTTGAACATCATGTGGTGCATTGATATTCTGACTAGAGTACTGGGACTCTACCTGTGACCCTGAGACTGATTTCTTGTAACCTGTTCCATTGGGAGCCATATTCGGCCTCTCCACACCAGTATACATTTGAGTCGTTCTCTCTCACATCGGTGATTCTCAGGGTGGACTGGTTACCAACGTGCATCAAACGATTTCCATCAACGAGGAGTTTCTCCAGACCTTCATTGTTGGCCCTCACAGTATACCACTGAATCCCCGGGCTGGGAGGTGCGAGGCAAGTCAGATTCACTGACGAACCTTTCAAGCTACAGATGGTGTTCGCTTGTCCCGGTGTTCCTGTGAAAGAGACGGACGTTTGGAAAAGATATGGACCAAGGTCTGCTTCTGAACAGCACAGACCATAGGGTTCACTGAGAGATGTTAAATAAGAGTAAGAAAACATCGCTACCTCCTGCTCAGCTTCAAACACATGACCAAATGTTCATTAATATATACTGTCCTTGAAGGGAGAGGATTGTGATGACTGTTGTTATTTTACGTCTTGTAATTCCAACATCATTCTGTTGTCATCTCTGTGTTGCATTCTGTAACTTCTGTTCTATTCTCTATGCACATCCATTACATGTCTGTCTGTCTATATTGGGAGAAAGATTGCTCCTCTGTGGCTCTCCCTGAGGTGTCTTCCTATTTTTCTTCCCTGTTGAAGGCTTTTTTTAAGGGAATCGTTCCCTTTGCTTTGCTTTTGCTTTGCTTTTGATCCGTTGCAATGTCTCACATTCAAAATGCAGCTTCAGACGATCTTCCCTACCTCAAGTTTCATTTTTTAACTCGTTTCAACACAATATTTATCGAAACCAAATTCAGTTCAAGGCCTGTGGTTTGTGTGCCTCAATCCAGTTTAGACACAATGAAAATGATGTGGCGTGAATCAATCCCTACCTGTCACATGCAGCAGCAAGGTCATAAATACACATCCAGCTTCTGCAGACAACATGCTGGCTCTGACCCAGGCTTACTGACCCAAAAGGGACTGAGGAGAAACTTAATGTGAGAATTATTAGAAACACTCGCTTTACAGAATCCTGTCCAAACAATTTAGAACTTACCCCTCTGTGGAGATCAAGAGCAGTGTACAGGGTTAAGAATGAGGACCTTATAAAGACCAAATGGGTAGTGTTGCAACATCATTTGACACTTTATGAACTGACTTCCTTCCTCCTTTCATCATCCATCCATTGTCAACCGCTTATCCGAAATCAGGTCGCGGGGGAACTGGAGCCTATCTCCGTTCTCATTGGGCGAGAGGCGGGGTACACCCTGTATAGGTCGCCAGTCTATCACTGGGCAGAGCAGTTAGGGGAACAGTGTCTTGCTCAAGGACACCTCGACACGCTTCTCTGCAGGACCGGGGATCGAACCTGGAACCTTCTGACCGCCAGGCGACCGCTCTACCCAGTGAGCCATGCCGCCCCTATTCTTTTCATCATTACCCTTCCAAATTAAATGTAGCATGTTTGATGCTAATTAATTAGAATAATTTTCTTTCAAAACTAGTGTGGTGGACAGTTATATGTTTCTTGAAAATATGTTGGAGGAAGAAAAGACGTGTTTTAGAAGGAGTGTAGAGAAACTTTCCTGTTTTTCTTCCACTGACCCTCCGAATTAGGAAGTGAATTTTCACAGCCCATGGGTTTGGCCAACATTGCAGAATAACAGCAGTTCTTTTTTACACATCATTATTATGAAGGGTTTGAGGTAATTCAGGGGGAACACACACACACTTCTGGAACTAACAAGCCAGAGGCTGTGTATTCAAACCCACCACAGGGTGTCAGGAAGGGCATCTGGCCTTAACCCCTCAATGCCTGCCCTGAGAGGAGCTGGAGACCTTTCCAGAGTGTTTCACCACCTTTCACCTAATGAGTGCAGGGACAGGCACCAGAACATACGCAACCCGACTCAGGATAAGTGGACAGCGTGACTCGACATGATATATCTGGGATGACACAAACCCCCAATTACAATCAGCAGACCCTCTCACTTAGAGATCATCGAGCACAGTCCATGTTGGAAGAGGTGGGTACAGACTCAAAGACGACGAGTTAAAATGGGATTGGTTGTTTGTCTGTTTTTTTGTCATTGTTTCCCTGAATCTGAGTGTGAGCAGCTTAATTCACACCTCTGTCCCTCCCACACCAGGGATTTTAAGCAGCACATATTCTTTAATCAGAGCTGACTGAGGATGACGTTCTGATGAACGTGGAAACGTCTTCCTGGTTTGGAAATCTACATTCAGATGAACTGATTCAAACTGTTTTGACATTGATTATTCAGCATTAATAGATGTTTTTCTTATGTGTTATCATGTTTTGGCCACACGGTGTATGCCGTTTATGGCGTGTTCATTTGTTTTAGTCAGCATATATGGGACGAAAGTAATACTTAATAAATAAAGAATAAAGATAAAAAAGAATCATGTTCATATTCCCTTTCCCTTCCTACAAAGGCTTTAAGTGCTTACATTAAACTTAAAACTCGGTTGGGTTTGCAAAGAGTCTATGTGAAAAAGTAGCGCCCGAACAGGGACTTGAACCCTGGACCCTCAGATTAAAAGTCTGATGCTCTACCGACTGAGCTATCCGGGCTTCGAGAGAGGTTGGTACGTAAAATAATAAATATAGCAATACTTCAAGGTTGGGAAGTGCTGCTGAATAAAGATCCGTCTTTTATGAGACATAGGTGACTAAATGCTGATCCAGAATACTGTCATATGTGTGAAGGTGCACCGCTGCTCTCCCGTAGCCAGTGGATATTTATTCCTGCTGCTGTTACTCCATCACAAGAGGAAGTCCCAGCGAGAGAGGGCAAATCCACTGTCAAGAAGGAACGTTAGAAGAAAAGGAATCATAACCACCATCGACTTGGATTTTAAAAAAAACCTCTAGTCAAGTCTTTGCAGAACTGAGTTCATCTCACCGAGGCTATTTCAAAGGCCATCCGCTTTACAAGTTGTCGGATGAAAACGGCCTCAACCGATTACATTTGATTCTCTGTGGTTGTGCTAAAAGAATGTAGGTGTAATATATTTTTGCCCACAGTGTAGGTGTCTACGGACTTGTGGCGCTGTTCCACTCTTCCATTCAACCGAGTGGGAGAAACCAGGGGCGGGTCAGGAAGTGACAGTGACACTTGTGACGCCTTGGCACTAAATTTGAGGTCACTCACCATGACGCCATTTTGTACCGTATTATCTGAGACGATCTCTAACTAACTCGTCTTTTTAAGTGTTATTATTTATCATTTCATTCACTCAAATGACACTAGAATACAATCAGTCTCACAAGGACACCCAAGGGACCTCAGCCTGTTGGGTGTCGGGGCCATGGTGGAGCCTATGCTAACACTGCATGTGAAAGTGAGGAGACACCCTTGACAGCTCGCCATTCCATCACATGAAGGTGTGGGGGATTAAGGCCAGATCCCCTTTCTAACCCTATGATGGTTTTGAATTTAAGGTGTGTGTTGTGAAGTATACTAGGTGTGTTTCCATTTTCTCCTCTTCCAATTAGTTTTGAAGTAATAGCTAAGACAGCTCATTGAATTCCCTCAGCTAGACTGGTATGTGTTGTTGTTTGTACAGAGCTAATCTACTTGTCCCAAAAGCCAGGGGTAATCTTCCAGATGATAGTGAGGGTTAACTTCGATACCCTCTAGACTACATAAGTGTTTTTTTAATTGCTTTCTGCATTACAATATTGGGGAAAAGGATTATGAAATTCTTGTGCGTCTAAAAGATGGACAGGCCCCAGCGAGATTTGAACTCGCGACCCCTGGTTTACAAGACCAGTGCTCTAACCCCTGAGCTATGGAGCCTCGACCTGTTTGCCACTCCTACGTAGTGTAGTTTTCAAAGTTATACAAAAAGCGTGACAACGTGTCGATTTAGTGAGTTTGTGAGACAAACAGATTCAACCTCATGTGATTCTCCACATACGGATAAATCCGTTTCGTTACTAGATGATTGATGACGACCAGCAGCCATTCAAACAATAGGCGCTGAATAGATCATGTCGACGGCGATTGGTACAAAGAAAAGAGCTTGGGTTTGAGTCCCCTTATAACCGCTAGATAGCGGCATGTCCCCATCCTATCAGAGCGTCCCATACCCACACTGTGTGACACGGATTTGAACTAAATGACACTACCTCAGATAACACACGTTTATCAGTCTCCCTGGAGCCATGAACAGGAGACACTTTGGCACATTTGTTATGCATCTGTGACTCATGATGGTTCATTTGCACATCATCAATCAAGCGTCCATCAAGCACAGAGGTTCAAATTGCAGAACGCATGCAGTTCAATGCAGCAGGGTTTCTGGGCGTGGTGACGGGAAAAGTGGCAGCTGCCTTTCTCCCCCCATGGCTTCAGACCGGCCTCGTCCTCTCCGTGACGGACACAAAGGGAAGAAGCAACAAGAGAGAAAACAGTCGTGCGTGTCTGGATCACACACACACGATCATAATAGTACCGAGTCGCACAATGTAACTCAGACGCAGCTGTAGGTCTCGTCACGTAGAAGAACAATATTCTCCTCATGGAATTCCTCATTGACTAAGAAGGACGCGTTTGTTGGACTTGTTTGTGTTTTCTGAGGCTACGTGTGAGCTGCGACCACCTGAGGACAGCAACAGGAGCCATGGTGGAGCAAGAGATGGAGTTATTTCATGAGACGTGATCCTCACCCTCCTGGATTTTATCTCGACAGCCGGAGGCTACGAGTGGAACACAGAGGACCCCCTCTCTCGACGACCGGTGAGCGTCATTTTAAAGTTATCATACCGCCAGGGGCCATGCTGCCATCACAACGCCTGTGGTGCCTTCATGGTGCCCGCTCCTGGCAGGGTTTGTGTCGGCCATCTCTGATTGTGTTGGACTTTAAAGCGATGATACCCAAGGCTGTGAGTGAACCTGCCAAACACACCAGTTTGTGCCCTGAAACAAAAGCCCCTTCACTTTAGCGTGTGCCCCCCCCAAGCAACAGATTATTGTTGTTCGGTATGGTTTCAGCTGGAGGACTTCTGCTCCGGCCTGAGTTTGCTCATCCACAGAGACCACACAAACCAGTTTAACCAACCAGCATAACAAATCATCACTGGTCAGCTCTGCTGTGCGTACTTCACCGCTGGGTGTGCGTGGGGCTGAGCATCCCAGCTAACAGGGAGGAGGACGACACGGAAACCGCTCGTATTGTCATTTAATGGCTGTTGCCTGACGAACAGACTTGAGGCTGCGAGTCTCGTCCTTAGAGTCGTTACGGGGACTCCATGAACACGCGTGAGGCCGTCGAAGGAAACCAATGAGTCACTGAGGGAGCCTCACTGTCAGTGGGATGGAATAGCAAGTGCAAACCGCACCACCGAGGACTCGTTTCTCCCCGTTTCCCTCCCGGTTGTGTTCACTTTCTCTTTTTTTAAAACGAACGTTACGTTTCCCGTGTTAAAGCGTCAAAAGCCAACCGGACATCGACGGGGATTTCTCTCGGTTCTTGCTCCCTTCGCCATACGAGGGGATCGGATGTTTGTAGCCAGATGTCTCGCCTGTTCCCGGCGTTAGCTTTAGCTCTCCCCCAGCTAAATGTAAGGATTTGGTTGTTGTTGTTGTTGTTGTTTTGCATGTGAACCGACGATTTTATTTCCAAACGGGAGATAAACAACGTGTTCCCACAAAGGTTTGGGGTTAGCGTCAGAGCGGCTCTCTTAGTGCTGTTTGGATGTCACTTGTTTCGGGCTGCAGCTAGCTTGTATTTCGGTGAAGAAGGGGAAATGTCTGCTTCATGGACGACGTGATGTTATCGGACCCTGGTCAGTAATGTTGTCTACCTTGTGTTCTCTCCGTTTCCATCGCTCCCCTCCGCAGGGCCAGCGGTAACGACATGCTCCTGGCCTCCGCCGTGGTTGTGTGGGAATGGCTGAACGAGCATGGGCGGTGGCGGCCCTACGGCCCCGCCGTGTCCCACCACATAGAGGCGGCCATCCGGAGCAGCGACCCCCGCGGAGGAAGCGTGGTTCTCGGCCAGGTGGACAGCCGCCTCTCGCCGTACATCATCGACCTGCAGTCCATGCACCAGTTCAGACAAGACACAGGTAAGCTCAGTGAAACGCACACATGGGGATATGGACGCGTAGATGGCAAAAGGAGAAGATAAGATGGATAAATATGTGGTCTGTGGTCGTTTAACGGGTTTCATACGTATTGATCTCTCTTTAGACTCAGTTTTAATGCCCCCATATAACCACATAGCAGTAATCTGACTTCGACTGTTGCACCAACTTATGCAAACACACATATTTAAACGGTCATGTGCGAGAAGAGCTTGTAGGGGCATGAGTGTAAATGTATTAAGTAGACCTAGTATGTTCAATAGTTAATGAGAACAAGCTTGATCAGAATTCAATTGTATCTAACTACAGTATTGTACTGTTGTGATAACAATGGGTGTGAACACCTGACGCTGGATTAGTGGTTGACAGTGGATGGTAAATAGACCATGGGTGTGTACATGGAGTCTGGATGCCAGCAGTCGGGACATCTTTTTAGTTCTTTCTTGGTAGGAGTGTCACTAAAAGGTGAATTGGTTCAACTGGATCACATGTTTATTCAGAAACACAGGTGACATCTACAGTCAGAGCCGACTACAGCATCCCCACCCTTAAAAACAATACAGTGATGCCACACAACAAAAGGCTGGTTTCATATGCAAGTTGGTCATTGACTGCATATTCAGTGGTAATGAGTCCCAGTCACCGAGGACTAGCGAATATTTGCAATCATAGCATTGTAGGATGACGACGGATGTACTCTCAGGCTCCCACCTTTGTACAAGGATGGTGGTTCCCTCATCACATAGATGGGCTCTTTAACATGCTGAAAAAGGATGGCACAACACTGAGCCAACATGTCAGGCCAGGACTCTGCAGTTTGCACCCATCTACAGGCTAGTGGCCACTCTTTCAAAGATCAGGATGTTCACATCCTTGATAGGGAGGGATGCTGGTTTGAAAAGGGGGTTAGAGAGGCCATTAACGTCAACAAGGGGGGGGGCTAAGAGTAGAACTGAATGTGCAGTCCATTACCAACTTGCATATAAAATCAGCCTTTTGTTGTGTGGTATCACTGTATTGTTATAAGGGTGGGGGTGCTGCAGTCAGCTTCGACCAAAGATGTCACCTGTTTGAGTGATGAGACTGAATAAACGTCTTATCCAGTTGAAACGATTCACCTTTTTAGTGTATTGGAAGCTTGTTTATCTATAGATGGTAAATTGATTAATTTTCCTACCGTGACCACTCCAAGTGCATCACAATGTATCATCACATTTACTTAGCCTGGGGGATTAAGGACACATGGCCTTTCCTGACACCCCGTGGTGGGATCAAACTTCTGACATCTGACTTGGATGCATTTCCCCTATTGCTGGACTATAGTGGCCCCTAAGTAGACTGATATTTGCAGACATTTTGTTTCACCACATATCTCCAGGTTTCATCTGTCCTTGTACTAAGTTGTGCAAAGTCCCTACAGGAGTAGTGGTGACATTGCAGCTGTCTCACCAATGGAAGTCAAGTCACTTTTATTTGTATAGCCCATTATCACAAATTAACCATTTGTCTCAATAGACTTTAGATTAACACAACATTCTGTCCTTAGACCCGCACATCGGATAAGCTGCAACTCCCTTAAAAAAACCTTTAACAGGGAGGAAAATAGGAATAAATCTCAGGGAGAGCAACAGAGGAGGGATCGCTCTTCTAAGACGGGCAGAAGTTGGCATAGACATAAATCTATACCAACAGATGAATCTGCTTTTAGTTATTTGGAACTGTATCCAAAGTATTGGATCTGGTATTTGTTAGGTTCCTGTTCCGAGATTTCTTTTCTGAATCTATAAGTCCAGCAAAGAGCATATGTGTGTTGTACTGTGGTAGCTGATCAGTAAGAAGAATCAAGAGTTTGATGGATTAGAACAGCTGTTAAGTAGTATTGTTGCCATTACTCCGCTACATTTTATAAGGCTTAAGCGCCCCCCCACCTTGTAATACACCCAGCAGCTGCATACAGGCTCTAACAAAAAAGAATGGAGAGACTTAAGTTCATTCGCGAGGGCCGGGTAAATCTACGAAGGACAAAATACTGTGAGAAAGTGAGAGTTGAGGGGAGGGGGCTTCATACCGGGGATATGTGAGCAAACAGAATGGAAAGAGGTGCAGAGGATAGGATGTTACAAGTTATTTTGCAAAGCAACTCCCTTCTCATGTAGTCTCTCACTATGGTGTATGTGTGTATATTTTATTTAT
>OMLC01096366.1:0-10575 GCA_900302585.1 Regalecus glesne | reverse complement strand
CTACTGGTGCCACCGTGATGGTGAACTCTCGGTCAAACCAGTGGGTCAGGATCACACGACCATCCACCACCCACACCCACGCCCACTAGCAATTGCACCGATAACGTGAGACAAGGTGGTGAGAGGTTTTTCCTCGAAGAACTTTCGCCACCAAAGCTAGAACCCTGGATCCAGCATCTTCTCTCCCTCTCATTCCCCCCCCTGGACGAGCCTGATTCGTGGGTCCTGCGATACAAGCGAACCGCATGTCTCCTGTTCAGATAGGACCTCAAGGTGGATGAGTTTCCTCATGTTGATCTGACGACGTTGATCTGCCGCGCACAATCGGCGGTGAGCACAGACAAGAGACACGCCCCCTCATCACCACCCCGAGTGATCGTTGAGTCTCCACCCACTATATAAAGAGTCTAACCGGTTTCAGGTGAGGCCACCGAGTCAGTCCATCCACAGCCGAACTCCGATTAGCTGGAGGGGTATCGACGACAGGACGGGTTCTGTAGCTCCACTGGATCCGTCCACCGACCCTCTTTGTGGGCTCGGTGGTACCAGGGCACTTCTGGCGGACCGCTAATCTGCACATTCCGATGAAGGCGGGAGATGTGATTCAGTAGTGGATAAAAAAAATATCTGTTGATACACGCGAATCGATATAGTCCGAATCCAGAGGGCTTAGAAATACGTCATTACATATCAAGATGGAACCTTAGACTCACCATCGACGGAAAAACACACATTTATATCTCTAAGTTGGTGTGCAAGTCGTCGAGATGGGACGTATCACCCCTTAAACGACGAGATGGGAAAAAGGGAGTTAACCATGGTAAGAGGAACTTTATTGATACTATTGTATGGAATCTGAGCGTGTGAATGAATAAAGGTTGAGGAGAGACCAGTGAGTGGCCACGGCATAAGACTGTGGCTCCAGTGCAGAGCCAGAGTTAGTCAGCCTGGAGGACCGTATCCCACTGTGTTGTCCACCTCATCAACGTTCTATTCTCATAAGATGTTGAGAGATGATGTCCTGCTCTATAAACCTGCTAAAATATCCACTGTTTGGAGACCAGGTCTCCCTTCAGAGCACAGGCCACACATACTGGAGCCATAGAAAACAGCCCAGGCTTTGTCATTAACCGTCACTGTGCCTGCAGTGGAACCTGTTCCCGGGTTGTATTTGGCACCATGTTGTGGTTGTGGCATGAGGGAGATTAATCCCTCACAGTCCCTCAGGTTAGTTGCCACAGATGCACATATGTCACATAGCTGGCGGTCCATTGCTGTGACAGGAATTCCAAGAGCAGCCCAAACGGCTTTTTTCATGTTAGGAGGTTTGACAGGAGCATGGCTGACACTGGAGTGTAGAGTCACTGGTGACAACTTAGATGGGGACCAACATGGGGCGTCTGGGGTGTTGACCCATGTGGGGTGGCAGATTTTGATGCTGTGTGTGCCCACATGCATTTGTGCACGTGTATGCATGTGTGTGGGGTCAGTGGCAGCAGCCACTGTTGGGTACCATCTTCATCTCTGTCATCTCTTCGAGACATGAGTGATGATGCTCTAATGCGCTGGAGATGCCTGCTCCTTCACCTGGGCCTCCATGATCCTGGAGGGGAATAATTGTGTCCAGACAAGAGTTTGGAGCAGGAGTGGGAGATAAAGTTCTGCACAGCCCCCCACATAAATCCCAAATATGTCCCTCAGAAGATGTTGATGGAGAGATTTGGATCCTCTGATGTCTCAAACATGACTGTTATCAGACTGCCATTTGTACTGATGAGCATAAGCCAGTTTTTCTTATATTCGGTACATATCTGATATCTCAGATATTGAACTCTGCACTTTTTTGGGAAAATCATGCTGCTCCTCATAATTTACAGTAACTACATCCTCTCACTCACTGTGCCTCTGTACAAGGTTTATATGTGAAATCGTACGGCTCAAACCAGCATCACAGCAGATTTAGGACATATCTCTGGAGGTAGAGGGGGTCTTCTGGTAATTGGAAGGTTGGTAGTTCAAACCCCAGCTCCTTAAGAAAGCCTGTTGAAGTGTCCTTAAGCAAGACATTGATCACATAACTGCTCAAGCCCTGTGATGGAATGGTGACCAGTACAGGGTGTGCCCCCTTTGTCCAATGAGGGTTGGGATAGGCTCCAGCATGACTCTTCAACCCAATTTCAGAGAAATGGGTGGGTGGATGGATGGATGGATGGCTCCCTAAATCTCAAATATTACATGTGGAGATCAACAAAAAAATCCCAAAGGCCAAATGACGTCAATGGTTCTCATGATGATCACTGTGCTGTTCATCATCTCATTTCCAGACTTGTCAAGATTGGGTCAGAATGTTCGACTCTGGGTTCAAGACTGATGTCCCCGCCGCTTCATTAGAGCAGTAATCTAATTCACTCCGATAAATCCTGTTGCATAATAAGTCTCGCTGTGCACAAGTGATGTCAAGTGCAATTGAGCTCCGAAGCGGAGCCATTGGGAGAGCGCTGATAACCCTTATCCAGATTATACAACGTTTAATCTCTTATCTTCAGTAATGACGGACCCCATTGTATTACAGCCCCGCTCGAACACTCCGCGGTGGACCGATGTGGTCCTTCGAGAGTTTCCGATGCTTAGAACCTGCTCTTGTCTTTTGCAGCGTCGGATGAGGGGCGGCGGTGAGACGGCGCTTTCTGACATTTAGGCATTGTTTGGTATTTGTTAGAACGTTTTGTGTGTGATGCTGTAACCTTTCGATTGTCCTGTATTTGTCCGTAAACATACATTTTGTGTAAGGCCTGGAAATGCCTGGAAACGTGAGATGAGGTCTTTGTGATGGAAAATCCAATGGGGACAATAACCCAGACGGCGTGCAAAGTTGACAAACAACGTGTAACCTTCGCCTGTCGGATCTGCTCCCCCTGAAGCCGCTTGTCATTGCACGTCAACCTGTTGTGGGTGGCCGTGCAAACGTGGGGACTCCGCTCCATGCCCGAGAGGCGTGCCGCCCGGGTGTCGTGCAACGTGCATGTGGATTTCCATGGCTTGACCTCAGTGTTTGGTTATGGTATAGAGAGGTTGCCACTATTTTTACATCCTCGTGGGCTGACCTTTGACCTTTGGTGTTTTGAGCGGAAACATCGCTGAATAGTTTTTGTGTAGTCTTCTCCTTTACCTGCATGCTTCAAGGTTCATGGGCTGACACGGCCATTTAAAGTCCATCCCTCTGAGCAGGTGCAAATCTGTACGGGAGCACACTATAGCAGGGCAGGTTATCAGTATCAGACTATGGTGCTTAAAAGGAGGTTATCTATATCAGGAGTGATATCAACATGATAGCTGATACGTTCCACTGCTTATATATCAATTTATGGAGAGACACGCCGTGCTACAGCCTCCATTCTCACAATCGGTGACCTATTTTCAATGGCTAAGGTTAATGTCTAACTTTGTGTTGGATGCAATGGTAAAACAGAGCAAATTTCCCCATTTTTGATATTTACAAGAATCATTTTTACTTAGAGGAGACCCAGCTCAGGAGGTAGGGTGCTCTTCTAGTAATTGGAAGATTGGTGGTTTGATCTCTGAGCCCTGTGGAAACTTTGTCTAAGTGTCCTTGAGTAAGACATTGAACCTCTACCTGCCCAAGGACTGAGATGGAATGGTGACCTGTCCAGGGTGTTTACCCCCCCCCCTTCACCTAATGAGTGCTGGCAGCATGTCTCCATGACACAATTTAGGATAAGGGATTGACAGATGGATGGATGGATGGATGGATGGTTGGATGGATGAATTCCTACTTGAAGCAACAGTGTGACAGTCTCCATTTTACAGGGAAATTGTTTAGAAATGTGATGCGAACATGCTTTTTTTCCATTCGATTTGAAGTCATTTGTATTCTTCTGCTTCAGTGACTGCAGACGGTTGGGGAGAGTCTTGTGTTTAGTAGTGAATCAGGACAGGCACTAATAAAGTGGGGCACGAATCTGCCCCACGCATCAGGGTTACAGTAAAGTACAGCAAATTCCACCAGGGGAAACTAAGACAAATGGTGGAATTGTAGGGAAATTAGAAATATCAGTATTGATCAAAATGGTCGTTAAAATGATCGGTTGTCCGATATTTCAGCAAATCCGATGTTGTGGATCAGATTCCAAGTCGAAACAACATTTCTCTTAATCTTTGTCCCCCTTCCTGCAGAACCCAGTTCAGGAATGGGGTGAGGAGTTGGAGGAGGGGGCTGTGTATGGGATCACCCTGCGACGGGAGCCCGTCCCCTCATCCCCTGACCCGGGAGATACAAAGCCACATTGCGCTTTTGTACGGTACCGGACCACCAAGGTGCGGCGTCTGAAGGCGGCTACTCTGGACCAGGTGGTCCATCATCTCCTAGACCCGGGCTGTCAGGAGCAGGACTATGGCAGGATCCTCCTCTCTACATACAGAACCTTCACCAGCTCCTCCGATCTCATCGAGCTGCTCTTCCAGAGGTAAAGTACAGCACCAGGAGCCCTGGCTATGGCCTCCGTCAATGTGTGACTATGAAGTGAATGTAGGCCTTTATGTGAACCGGGGATGGAAGAGAACCAAGTCATGTGAACCAGGGGAATGAGGGCATTTTGACCTTTCCTTTATTTTTATGCAGTCAACAAAAGCACTTGGACTCTGCTGAGCCAATGCATCCAGTTTCCTGCCTGGTTTAAGAGTTAATGTTTTGTTAAAGGAGCTAGCTATTATGTTATGGCCCAACAACACACCTGCTGTGATGGATCTGAAGTCAAGCATTGGCCCTTGGAACTGACACACACCCTGCTTTAGTCTTTGACCCCTGGACTTCTGAATCCTTCTCAAGTTGAACAAGTCACAATTTTGAAAATGATCTCTGCATATTCAAGGAATGTATAATATAATAATAATAATAATAATAATAATACTCTTTATAAGAACAGTGCATATTAATGAACATTTAGATTCAAGTGTGAATATGGCAGATTTAGCCACCAGGCTAATTTTCATCTGTTGTCCAAAGCAGTTACGGGTTCACTGCTAAAGTGATGTGTGGGCCCTATGGGGTACCTGTAGTTTCCTTTTTCAAGGTGTGTTTTTGTCTATACTCTCGGTCGTTCACTTTCCAACATCAACGCAACACAATCCTTTCCTGTTAATCCTTCTACCAAGCAATATTTTTATCCTACACCGGTTTGGACGGAGATGAAAGGCCATCTCTCAAAGGGCTGTTTTTTACTAAACAATACATGTTGTATATTCAACGTCCCCGTGTTACGTCAGAGCCATTTTTTTCCAGCATCGTTTTTCGAACAAAGCAACTGTTGGCTGTCATCCTCTGATATGACATAACTGGTGCCTCGCAGGTGCTCATTACCTTGGTAGCTAAGGCTTAGCATCGTCAATAACAGTAATCAGTCGTAGAACAGCCTCATGTTGTGATTGGCCTGAGGTCGGGCTGGGGATGCCTGTGGGGCAACGGGCACACATCAGCATAGTAGAATAAGACAACCAGAGGAATATGGGGGCATAACGGCACGGCTCACGAGGTAGAATGGCTGGGTAATTGGAAAACTGGTAGTTCGAGTCTCGCCTCAGAAAGAATGTTGAAGTGTCCTTAAGCAAGGCACTGAACCCATAACTGCTCGGGGGAACGGATGAAAAGGATCCCGGTGGCTGAGAAACACACGCTTGACCACCGAGGTACCATGGCTAAATCTGGCATATCCACATTCTAAATGTTCACTGATAAGCAGAAGGATTCTATTCTATGTGGCCTATAGCATAGCTCCTGTCAAAGCTGATGCTGCATGTGTCCTGACCGTGTCTGTGTTTGGTCCTACCAGGGAAAACGCCATCTCGGATCTGGACAACAGTGAATGCTGCAGAAGGTGGGTGGAAGAGCAGCCATTAACACTCCACAGCAGCACCTTCACAGTCAAGTATCCACCCTTCTGAGGAAGTCATTTATCAATCCCCTCGTGGGACTTATAAATGAATATCTTATCTTATCTCAGTGTAAAGACTTCAACAAACACTTCAAAGCTTAAATCTACCATTGCGTTATGTGAGCCGGTGAACGCTGAGCCCTTTAATTTGGATTTAATGTTTACTGGAATGCAGAGTATTGACGTTATGAAATGAATGCACGGTGTTGTGAGATGTTGAGTCTTGACGTGCACATGGCTCTAGGCTCCGCCCCTCTCTTGTGGAGGGATGTTGACTGTATACAGCCAATATTCAACACTTACTTGATATGGAGCCTCAACATTCACGTGGCTCCACAAAGGAACTCACCCATGTAGCTTCTGTAGGGAGCTCGACCCAACGTTTACTCTCAAGACCGTCCTCTAACTGTCTGTTAGTACCTCCGTCATGCTGACACCAGGCTCCTCATCCTCTCCCTGTGTTTCTCAAATTGTCTCCTCAGCGCTCTGTTGGCCTTTGTCCAGACATGGCTGGATGAGTACAGCGAGGACTTCAGGGATCCTCCCCTTCACCCTTCGGTTAGGCTGCTGCTGGATCACCTGAGGGTCAGCTCCGCCGTGGCCGACGACGTGCGAACTCAGCCGAACTTCTGCTCCCTGGCCGGGCAAGCCGAGGCACTGCTGAAGAGGTTTCAGAGAGAAGGTGAAATACCACAACGTAGTGTTAATACGCCGCGGTGACTCGTCCGGGGTTGAATTATCCTAGATTACAGATGCAGGATTGCAATGGATAAGTTTTTCTTTAAAAGTTTGGAATACACTACTTGGATGTATTGCTCTTCCTGATTTGGCTTCAGTTCCTGGTCTTGGATAGTGGTCAGTCTGCTCTCAGAGCCACACATGGGCTCTAAGCGGTTCTGCTACACAGCCTTAAATCATAGCTTAATCCTCTAGGATTACAATCAAGACTTCATTATGTGCAATATCTGACATTCCCTATTTGTAGTCTCTCGAGTCAGATGAGGAAAAACTCCTCAGGGGGAAAAAAAACACATGTCCGGGTTGCAGTTACCCAGTATCGTAGTGTGGTTTTCCAACACCCTGGGCAAGGCACGTATTTTGCCCCCTGAAATACTGTAAAATGTTACATGGCGATGTTTATTTGCCCCGTCATGTTAAAAAACTGCAGAATGCTCGAACACTAGGAGGTTTTCTGTTGGGGGGGGGCAACCGCCCATGTGGCCCCGCCCATGCTACGCCATTACACTCACCACTAAGATAATGGCCTCAGTCTTACTGAGTAGGCCAAAAATCCTGACTATAGCAGCACATTTGACACATTCCCTTACTCTCCACCACTTCCTCAATAACCCCTCCTCACTCTGGGCTCCTCCAGGAGCTGAGACCACCTTATGCGCTGCCCGGGGAAATGTGGACCGAGGTGAGGGCTCCAGCGATGAAGGTTCAGAGGGAGAGGAAGTCCCGGATCAGGACAGTATCATGGATTTCTCAGTCTCGGCCATCGCAGAGCAGCTCACCCGCCTGGACTCGGTAGGTTAGAGAGGTCACTGACACGGACGTGCTTTTCATCTGTTATGTGAGCAGATTCAGAAGTTATTCTGATGCAGTCTCTCCTTAGTTCCGCTCCTTTACACATTTCCAATCCCTAAGGAGCCATAACACGCAGCCCATGGAGCTATGATAATGTGACTCTCGCCGAAAGCGAGAAAAGGGTCACGATCATAATTACAATTAAATGATAACTTACGGCTGACTTGTTCATGTCGATGTTTCTCAGGCGTTGTTCGTCAAGGTGTTGCCCTACCAGTGTCTGGGCTGTGTTTGGTCCCAGCGAGACAAGAAGGAAAACATGTCTCTCACCATCAGGGCCACAGTTTCCCAGTTCAACACCATTACTAACCGGGTCATCACCTCCTTGCTGTGCTGGCCCGCTGCTACCGACTCCAGCCCCACCTGCTCCTACAGACAGACCTCCACGCCGATGCAGAGGGCCCGCGTCATCGAGAAGTGGATCAGAGTAGCACAGGTGTGTCCAGGGGGAGGCGACACTACCCGGGGTCATGGCTTATGAGTTCAGTACTGGTTCCAAATATCAGCAGGGGGAATTCTGTGTTTGTGCTGGAGTAGCTCCTGGTGGTATGGTGACAAAAACACGGCAGGAGCAAGGGAAAGCCTCGTGCTGAATGAATCGGAGTCGTGTCCACGGATCCTAACTCCCGGAGGAGGAACTATTAATTAAATACCTCATTGCCGATTGGTGCAAATGCATTTCAAGCCACTGATGTATCTTGTTGTTTGGTCCACAGGCGTGCCGTCAGCTGAAGAACTTCTCCTCTCTAAGGGCGATTCTCTCAGCGCTGCAGTCCAATGCTGTCTACAGGCTGAGGAAGACGTGGGCCGCCGTCAGCAGGTATGCTCCGCAGGCAGGGACTTGAGGGTGGGGGGGGTTTAGACATGTTTTGGGTCAGTCAAAGGACAACAGTTTGGCCCACTGCCTCTTCTCCTGTTATGCTGTCGTCTGTGCGATTGACCGGATTTTTTTAAACAAGGGCATTGAACCTGTGATGTGTAAGATTTTTCTCTCACTGAAGCTTCAACTCAGCAGAATGTTTTATTGCTTGATGGTCCATTTAAATCCATTTCACCTCGGCCTCCTTTGCAGGATTGGTGTGTTTACAATCCACTAAATGGGAGTCATGTCAAGGACAGCTGAGCCATGACTGCACATAATTGCTTTATAATAGACGGTCTTGGACCAGGTAGTTAAATATGCGAAGGTCTGCTGTGGGGGATAATATCTTAGTGCTACTGTAAAGTGCACTTGCCTTCTGTCCCACAATGGTCGTGTGCCTGACAGCTGCTTTCTGTTGTTTAGAGATAGCATGGCTGTGTTTGACAACCTCTGGGAGACCTTTCCAGATGAGAACTGTGTCCTGACCAACCGAAATCTCCTGGTTGAGGTGAGTAATGGAGAAATGAGAGTTTAAGTTGCCATGTGGTTTCTTCAGGAGTTTGTCTTGCACATTGGGTTTCTTTTATTTTTTTTTGCAACTTGTACCTGTATCTCAGCATCCAAGCATTGACCGTCGTTCAGCATTTACCATACATCCATTGTCCACCTTGGACAGGTCCCAAAAGTTTTCAAACCATCGACTCTACCTCATACCACATACTTGAGAGAGAGAGGTCCACTTTTACGTGTCATGGTTAGTCTCCGAGTTGTGGGGGTGGACACGGACTTAGACGGAGTGCGGGAGGATTAAGGCTGGATTCCCTGTTATTCCCTAACATCCCACAGTGGGTTTGAACCCACAACATCTTTCTTGTCAGTTCCAGAAGCATGCACTCTACCACTGAGCAACCCCGGCCTCCTTTACCAAATACCTGAGACAATTTGAATAATAGAATTAGGTAAATATGGTGATATTAACAGCAGGTTGAAGCAGGATCTTGTGGGCTAGTGGGACAGAATGCGGCGTTTCAACAGAGGACAGAATGTTATGACTGATTTGGCCTAACACCCTTGAGAATATGTAACTGGCGTCTCTACCTGTCCCTGGATATCAAGTTTACAAGCAGCTACAAAAATGTACCAGGGCGGTTGCTTGATGAAAACAGCTTTTCCTTATTGAATATGGATTTTGTCCTCACTTGTTAAAGAAATGTCCTTAAGGTTAATGTTTAGATACACATGGTTCAACATTGTGTTAATGGTAAGCTAGCGCCCTTAAGCAACACACACACACACATACACACACACACACACACTGTGTTCTATTCTTCAAGCTCCTTCGGGCCGAGTTGGTCACAAGTGCCTTACATTTAGACACGGTGGAAAGTTTCTGAAGCACTTATTTGTTCACAAGATCTGATCAGTTCTTGATTTTGTTGCTGCTTAGCAACGTTTCACAAACTGGACTACACCATGATAGTGCTGTGAGGTACCTCACACCCTTCGTCGTATGTTGTTGTTCTCTTCCGCTCTACTTTCCATTGCATAATCAATTTCAGGCACTCCCTTTTCATGAAGGAATGTCTCTGCAAATCCAACAGCACACATATACTTAAAGTCTGACTCCAAGTTTATGCTGCAAACATTAATCTGCACAGATGGGCCTTGTGGGCAAACATGCATATACACTCTTAAACTTGAAGCTTACTCTAACTGCACTTTTAAGAGCAGTGATTTAATTATATGGGAGCTGTATTGCTGCACCATAAACTTTAATTTGATGATGTAAATATGATTTTGGGGTTGTTTATGAAGCGAGATCTGCTCTTTTGTTAGCTGCTGTGTGCTCACATGTTTCACAAGAGAGCCTTGATTTGCATCAACACACACCCACACGTAGTCAAATGAAGATGATTGCCACTCATTTGTCATGGCATGCACTGATCCCACTCCAACTTATTTTTCATCACCTATTGTATTACAATATTTTCGTATTGTTTTGTATTATTGTATCTTAAGTATGTGTTTCGTAATTTCTTACTTTTTAATCTATTTTAGCCCAGTATATTTGGGTCTTTTGAAAGGTGCAATAGAAATTAAAGTTATTATTATTATTATTATACACTGGTCTGACAAGGCTATCCTGGAGGTAATCGTAACCTTCAGTCCTATTAG
>OMLC01096365.1:0-10857 GCA_900302585.1 Regalecus glesne | reverse complement strand
ACTTCTTCAGTCACCTGTTTGAGTGACGAAACATATCTGAATTAACTTCTGATCCAGTTGAACTGATTCACCTCTTTTTGTATCTTCCACTAACGTTCACTGGGCAGCCAGCATATGAGCAACTCAGAGGCATATCTTACATTCATATTTTACAGATAGTCTTGAGTATTTTCTATCGGTATGGATGATTACAGTAGTCCATTGCATGCGGTCCTTCTTGCATACCATCCTGTCAAAGTAATTGATGTGCTCCTGTTCACAGGGCCTTCCCCACAGAGCCTACATGTACCAGAATGCATTACTGTGAATGTCACTTCCGTCCTACATACGCCCTTGTGACGCCCTTGTGACGGATGACGTTTTTCTGAAAGGCCACTGGGCATGCGTGGAATTGCGCTTTCTTTGTGCTAGTTTGTATGAAGCGGTTGTCGTCGTGTAAAAGATCAAATTAGGTTAGTAGAGAAAGTTTTGGTGAACCAGAGGCGCCCAGTTTAACCGTGTTGTTTTAGTCTAGCGTGTGTATCCGTATGGAGAGCCGCTGTTTTGTGGACATGTGGACAGCGTTCCACTCTGCAGCATCCACGTTGTACACAAACTTAATGAGAGTCCCGTCGACCAGAGGCGCATGTGCTGATTTGCGGGACCACCGAGCTCACTTCTTCAACACCCAACACAAACATGTCACGGTAAGTTTTATTTGTCTATCTATCTATCTATCTATCTATCTATCTATCTATCTGTCTATCTGTCTGTCTGTCTGTCCATCATATAAATACCTCACATTCACACTCTTGAGGCGTTCATCTCTTCACTCATACTCTGGTTGTCCCATGTAAATGACATATCAACTATTACTTGTGTTTTAGGGTGTAACTTTGGTATGAAAAGTTCGGGGGACACAATAAAACGGTTGGGCTCATCACCTAGAAACAAAGCAATTTGAATTTTCCTGCATTTCTACGTAAACTTTGTGACCATAGTAACCAATACGAACTCTGGGAAATAGTTCATTTGGACACAAGATGAGATATTTATTTATTAGTCCCACAAGGAGAAATTTGCAAAAAGTGTGTCATAATGCTATGTATGCATGAGGCAAAGCTGTCTTCCTATCTGTATTGTTTAACCCATAACTTAACCTAATTGCACATCTTGACCTTTCCATCCCCTCACCAAAGAAAGAGGTTAAATTGGATTGCTCCTGTTATTGGCATTTCATTTGTGTGATGCCAACATTGCTAATGCTTTTGGTTTTCTTCTTGTCATAGGCTACTTTACAGTTTCCTTAGCCTGTGGAGGATCTGGTTCAGAGTTCTAATGAGCATCTTCTCAATCCTGCCTCTCTGGATGGAGTTTATTGGGTGAACTTGCTTCTTCTTGTGTTGAGGTACAAGTGGATGTGTGGATCTCCATATTTAATGTATCCAACAGAAACAGTTAAGACCAGTTAGATTTGAAAAATAATTTCCTGATTGTTTCTCCCTCTTTGTGATATGCGAAGTAATTCTAACTCATCACTTAACTCAATACTAACCCTTCACTTCTTTCGTCTCCAAAGGTTCCAAGTTCATCAGAGGAGGGTGTGTGTTCAGTTGTCCTGATTGATGGCTCATCTCTCCAAACTTCACAGAGGGCTGTGTCCTGGAGCCCATGGTGTGTAGGAGTGTGGATAAATGTCTTGATGCATGCTCAATAATCCAGGTAGGGAAATTACAAAAAGAGGTGAATCTGTTCAGCTGGATCAGAAGTTTATTGAGAAACGTTTCGTCACTCACCAAAGATAAAGATAATGTGGATAAAGATCGTCTGTACCACAGCTGTGGATCTGATTTCCTGGTTGATCCCAGCTGCCCCCCAGACCCCCATCATGTCTGTGGCGTTGTCATGTGTGGGCCAACACACAATATTGAAGGTTTGCAGCCTACATGCTGAGTTCCCACTAAAACAATGTCACTTCATTTAGTTTTCATTCACGTATGTTAAAAATGTTTTTGGTTCTGTCTGCCTTTCCAACACAGATATGGACATATTGCTGTTGACATAGTATGAAATACCCATCATGTAAACATTAGTGATACACCGTGACTTTTTCACCATCGATATTTTCAAACACTTTCACTGGTCGTCATTTAAATGAGATTAAATCAAATTGACATCTCGTTTCAAAAATCAAGTTAAAATTGTACCAAAGTTTAAGCATTTCTCAGCAGGATACTGAGTTTAGAGTCATGAGGAGCTTCAAGTGGCTTTGGAGGTCGGATCTTTGCCATCCACACAGATTTTCTAGTCTCATCTCTGTGTTGTGTTATTTCTTAACAAATGGTTATGTATTGGCTGAAATGTGATTTATTTCTCTGTTGTGTTCTGCTGTTATGCGTCGTTTTAATGCAGATGGCGTGCAGCTGGTTGGGTTGACTAGCACAGGATGACTCCAGAGGATTAGCCTGCTGAAGAGGAGTGAGGACGGAGGATTACTATGCATCCCCTCATCACCGGTTGGCCAGAGGATCCCTGAGCTGCTGGCTACAATCAGAGGTGTGTGTGAGAAGTATCCTCACCTCTTACACAGTACCATCTCATAGGACTGGCTGATAATGATAAAATCACATATCAGGATATTTCTGACTGAATACCTTCATAGGAACAATGTGGTGACATCTAGTGGATGCCTATTGGTGCTTCTATAAGATATTTACACAGCACAGCATGTGGGTAGATGATCACTAGTAAGGAGAATATGATGACAGAGCAAGTAGATATTCATTGTTGATGTCACTAAAACAGTGGAATAAATTCAGAAAATGGTCTCATGGATCATCCATCTCTTCTGTTCTCTCCATGTCCTTTCTCACCATATCTATAACACTCCTCTTTGGTTTTCCTCTTTTTCTTTAGTCTGGCAGCTCCATATAGCATCCTTCTCCCAGTATACCCAGAATCTCTCCTCCACATATGTCCAGACCATCTCAATCTTGCCTCTCTTACTTTGGCTCCAAACTGTCCAATCTGAGCTGTCCCTCTAATATACTCATTCCTAATCCTGTCTTTCCCACTTTAAATTCCCAATGTAAATCTTAGCGTCTTCAACACTACCACCTCCAGCTTTAACTCCTGTCTGTTTATCAGTGCTACTTTCTCCAACCCGTACAACATAGCTGGTCTCACTGCCATCTTTTAAACATTCCCTTTCACTCTTGCTGGTACCCATTTTTTCTTTATGCCCCAAACAGATGGAAGACCCTGGCTGAGGACTGGATGCCACAACACTCTGAACAGATTGAAAAAAAAGTAAGATTTGATTTTTCACAGCAGGTTACAGCTAAGCTCATGGTGTTTGTGTGTTTTGTAGTTTTCATTATTTGTATATTCTGCTCTGATTAGCAGTGTAGGAGTAGTGGATGGGTTCAAGGTGGAGGTAGGGTTACATCAAGGATCTGCTCTGAGCCCTTTCTTGTTTGCAATGGTGATGACAAGTTGATGGATGAGATGAGGCAGGAGTCTCTGTGGACTATGATGTTGTTGTATGACATTGTGATCTGTAGTGAGAGTAGTATGCATATTGAGTTGAATCTGGAGAAGTGGAGGTATGCACTGGAGAGAAAGAGATGAAATTCAGTAGGAGCAAGACAGAATACATATGTGTGTGAACAAGAGGGAGGAATGTGAGGATGCAAGGAGTAGAGGTGAGGAAGGTAGATGAGTTTAACTACTTGGAGTCAGCTGTCCAAAGTAACAGGGGATGTGGAAGAGGCAGGCTGGAAAATAATGTCAGGTTTGATGTGTGACAGGAGAGTACCAGCTATGTTATATGGTGTGGAGACAGTAGCACTGACAAAAAGACTGAAGGTGGAGCTGGAGGTGGCAGAGTTGAAGATGATGAGATTGGCAGTGGGAGTGATGAAGAAAGACAAGATTAGGAATGAGATTAATAGAGAGATAGCTCAGGTTGGATGGTTTGGAGACAAAGCTAGAGACCAGACTGAGATGGTGGTATACTGGGGGAAGGATGCTGAATATCGAGCTGTCAGGCTAGAGGAGAAGAGGAAGACCAAAGAGGTTTATGATGTGGTGAGGGAGGACATGCAGGTGGCTGGTGTGACAGAGGAGAATGTAGAGGACAGGAAGAGATGATGATCTGCTGTGGTGACCCCTGACAGGAACAGCAGTAGTAGTAGTGGTAGTATATTCTGCTCTAATTCCTGTATAATGGCACTTACACCTTTTGTTGTGCATATTTATTTTCTATATTTGCACTTGTAGGATTGTATTGTCACTTTGTACGAGGGCATTGTGTATGAAATGTGCTTTATGAAGAGAGTTTGACTTGAAAAAAGTATTTATTCAAAGTGATATAGTTGAACTTCATCTCCACACTTTCTCGGGAAAGTTAAGTTAACCCAAGGAAAGGCAGTGGAGCTGCGAGCAGCTGATGTGTTGTAAGAACAGCAGTTACAGGCTGTCAGATATGTTTGATAGAGTTTTGGTCAGAGTATCTTGACTTCATCCAGTAAGATGTGATTAGTGACTTTAAATGTCAGCGACTTGAACATGACTTTGGAGGAAGAGTGATGCAGATGTGAAACTCTGGAGCCAAGGTCTTGGTGAATAACATCAGTGCTTTATTCTTAGGCACCATCAAGAGTTAACCACAGTTTCATGTACAATTCTAGGTGGACAATGGAGGAGAAGAAAGCAGCAACTCCAAGCTTCCTTCACCTCAGCATCACTGATGTGACATCAAGCTGGGATCCATGTCATCGGCCTCTTCCTACTTGAAGAGACTTGGTCACTTCCCCTCCACGTGAGTCCACTTCCTGTTAAAGAGGCGAGCCTGATGTTCAGGTCTCAGTACATCCACAGTGCGGAGCTGTCCAGGCTCCCTCTGTTACCCTTCAACCTCCCACCGTGACTCCAAGAAGATATCTGCCGTTTCTCCTGTGGATGGTGACACTTCCATGCCCCACAAACTCCGGCATGTCACCAACCCAACAATGCTGATATACCAGACCCAGCCATTCACGACTGATGATAGATGTACTGTTCAGCAGGCACGTATGTTGACAGCTCTGTCTTGTGTGTCTACCTGCCTGTCATACAGACAAATTGAAACACACACACAAAGATAGCCTCTGTTTGTGTCTCTTATGGTCTCCAAGTCTGTCTCTGTTTTACAAGTAAGATAAGACAAGATATTCCTTTATTAGTCCCACAGGGGGAAAGTTGCAGTGTTTCAGCAGCAAAGTGGAAAAAAAAAACAGACATAAAATATAAAAAGGCATGAAAAATATAGAAACAAGGTTTGAAACACAAACAGTCTGTGCTATGTCTCTGTGTGTTTCTGACTGCAGGCCGATAGAAACATACACAGAGACAGACTGACACACACTAAGATAGCCTGTGTGTGTCTTTGTTTCTCAGTCTATGTTAGACAGATATAAAGACACAGACTGTCTGCGTGTCTATATGTGTCTTTCTCTGCGTCTTTGTGCGTCTCTGCCTGTCTTACAGACAGGCAGGCAGACACACAAAGATAGCCTCTGTGTAGTCGTCATAGATGTGCAGGCTGAACACGTCGTAGATGGAGCAGCTGGTGTCCAGCGTTGGATGTCTGGTGGTGGCAGGTGAATCCATTTCTCCTCTCAGGATCAGCATCCTTACCTGAAAAGACACAGGAAGAGTTTGAAGTCAACTACCAACACTGGATTGAAACTAAAGCACAAACACTTCCTTACATGTCTCAATAAAAGTTGTGCATTTTAAATCTTGTGTTTTCTGATGTCTTCGGTCAGTCCCTCGTTCTAACAGAGGTTCCCCTCATCTCTCCTGACACTCATGATTTTGTCCTAAGACACTCATTTACACAGCCAGTCAGGTCAAAGAATCAAACTATAAACTCTACTTACTCTTGCCACTGACCCTTGCTTCTACCCGTCACTCAAAGTTCAGCTGGTGAAGGTTAATGAGGACCAGAACAAACCCTCACAGTGCTTGACACACTGAGTATGTTAAGATAAAAGGTACAGAAAGAGGTGAATTGGTTCAACTGGATCACAAGTTTATTCAGAAACATTTCATCACTCAAACAGGTGATGAAATGTTTCTGAATAAACTTGTGATCCAGTTGAACTGACTCACCTTTCTGTGATTCCCTTACCTGGATTATTGAGGATGAATCAAGACAACGTTCAAGGGTGTTTCTAGCCGTTTTGTTCTGCTGGACATGGAAATTCCGTCCCATCACGGATTCCAGTCCACCCGTCACCTCTCCTTGGTTGATTTGGGAGTAATGAAAAAAAACGAAATGAAAACTCACTAAACCTTCTCACATTTACAGCTCAACTAAATGCACGTGGTGCTTGTGTCCAACTACAACATGTGGTGCATATTTCCAACTACATACGTGTGGTGCATGTGACAGACATACAAAACCACATGAGGTGGTGAGAGCCGTGTGTGACGTAGCCCTCATGAAGGAAGGAGGTTGATGCCAATGTGAACACATGAAAAACAGATTGTCTCCATCAAAGCTGTCATGTGATTCACATCAGTTTCTGTTGGATCAATGAGAGCTATCGTTCTACAATCATACCAGCATGTTGACACGTCTGGAAAGCTTCACCACCTCCTTAAGGTCTGCACTCATGCTTACCTGCAGTGTCGCTGACTGCCAGCAGGTGACAATTCTTTTTCAGCGTAGATGCATTTGCCGTTGTTCACTCGATACGCCACCCTGTGGCCAAATCACTTCACTACATACATGGTGTTGGCTGATCTGCAGGATAAAGGTCAGATAAGAAATCACAGAATACTAGGAAGCTCAGAGGAGAATCCATATTAGGCTCTGCTTTAATCTCAGATGAGTCACTTTAGTTTCATAGGGAACCTGATAGTCATGCTGGCTGAACTGCCATATTTACAGAAATGCTTAACATTCAGCTGAAGCCTGGGCTGGTCGGGGTAGACAGCAGATACCAGAGATTAATGAATAAGTAAAAAGACACTGAACAGATAAGTTAAGACACAAAATAACATACCAAACTTTAAAACCAGCGAGCAAATACACTATTATACATCTGATCAATGAAACGTGGGTCACATATCAGTGACCTGATGTGACGTGTGCTGTGAACCACCAGTGGGGATGATTCGCAGAACACTTCAAACGCTGGATGGTCTTTTCATCTCAGACATGTTCACAGAGACAGGAAAGTCACTTTATCTGTTCAGAGTAGTCTTAAAATCAAATGTACTTTCTGGATTTAACCCATCCTATTGTACAGAAACGGGCAGCAGCAGCACCCAGGGAGCAGTTAGGGGTTCAGTGTCTTGTTCCAATATCAGCCAATTACAAAACCTAATGTATGGACATTGCAACCACAGTTAGCAAGCTGCTGCTCTTGTGTCAAAGCAGATGGACAGCCAGGAGATAAGCCATATTGTGTGCTATGTCAGTATAGGTCTGTGCTGCTCACTTAGAGGACAACACCGGTGTAATGGCAGAGGGGCTGCCAAGGGAGATCAGAGAGGCACCGCAGTGCGGAGACTCATGCTAGTCATGAAATCCTGTCTTCCCGGAAACCAACCATGGAGGGGAGAGTGCTCAACAAGTAAGGAGCCAAATAATCGAGTAATTCAAGTGATTTCTCTCCATCTTGGTCAGTACAAGCATGTCACCTCTATGATACTTGACACAACAAGCAGATGACTGGTGCCATCAGTTAGTTGATTTCCTTGAAGTTTATTTATATAAATGCTCAAGTCAACATGTGAAGTTCAGTCAGGTTATGGTTTAAACAACACACGAGACAACGTGTTCTTATAAACATATAGAAAGACAACCAAATTAACTATTTCCCAGATATTATATTGGTTACCACGGTCCCCAAGTTTATGTAGAAATGTAGGAGATAGGATTCAAATTGCTATTTTTCTGGGGTACGAGCCTTAGGACACCTCCCTACCCGTTTTACTGTGTCCTTCAACTTCTTATACCAAAGTTACACCCTAAAATACAAATGAAGTGGCAAGAGACGGTAGCCTTGACCACCACTATGTGAATGTGAGGCATATAGACAGACAGGCATACAGATAGACAGATAGATATATAGACAGACAGATATATATGGCTCACCGTGAAATGTTTGTGTTGGGTGTTGAAGAGGAGCTCGGTGGTCCAGCATAATGGAACATGCGCCTCTGTTCCGTTTGAGGACAACGTGGATGCTGCGGAACTCCGACTATATGTCCATCAATACAATATAAACATGCTGGTCGACAACAACACGGTTTGCCTGGTTTAAACAGGACGTCTCTGGTTAACAAAAACCTCTGCAGACCACATTTGATCGTTTAGACGGAGACGAGATGTGTGGCTACACAAGACAAACAGGAAGTGCTATTCCGCGCGCGACTAGTCAGCTTCTAAAACGACCTCACCTGTGGCAGGTGAATCGACATGACGGAAGTGACATTTACAGCAATGCATTCTGGTACTTGTAGGCGTGGTAGGAGACACCCCGTGGAAAGAAACATGCCATTTCTCTTTCAGCATAGTGTACAAGGAGGAAGTCGTTGTTTCAATTTACTGTCTAACTAATCGGTACTGTTAAATCATTATCTCTGTGTCCTTCATAGGATTTCCGTGATGGTCCTGTGCAGGCAGCCGAGCATACCCCTCAACCCTATCCTGAGGCCCAACACTGCATTGTCCCGTGGAGGCAGTCGTGCCCCCCTCTCACCTCCATCTTGAGGCCCATCTCTTTCAGGACCTGGAGCAGGCAGCCGTGCGTCCTCCCCAGCTCCATTCTGAATACAGAGCCGATGTGAAATTCAAATCCTGGTTGTGAAGATTTCTGATTTGTGACATGGAAACAAAGAACACGAACTGATTCATCTTCGTTTACAGCCACCCAAGAAGTAACGATAGTACAATCACACTAAACAGGCATAATGGCATCAGAGCCAGACAATGGGGTAGTGGAAGTGGATGGCCTGTTCTGATGAGTCACATTTTCTTTTACATCATGTGGACGCCCGGATGCATTTGAGTCGTTTACCCAGGGAAGCGATAGCAGCAGCGGGCCCCTGCATAGGGGGAAGCTATGGGGGCTTGAGCCCCTGGCCCTTAGCCCTGAATACCCAAAGTGTCCATTTGAGTGACCTTTTAAATTTTCAATATATAATAAAATTATACGAGAACGTTTAAAAAATATTGTGTTTAGAGATAATTTAGTTTGCTGTAATTCAATATATAACATTTACATATGTTAACAAATTTTGTTGCATGTGCCCCTTTTTTCATTTTGAGTCCCTGCCCCTCAAAAGGTAAAGCACAGCCCTGGGCAGCCGGTTGCACTAAGGGAAGAAGACAAGCTGGTAGAAAGATTATCTCTCTCTGGGCAAAGTTGAACTAGGTCCCGGCAATCATGCAGATGTTATTTTAAGACATGCTATCAGCTTAAACGTCACTGGAGACCAGGTACACCCCTTCATGGCCATGGTATCTCCCGACTCTGAGGGGTCCACTTTTAGATATTAGGATTAGTCCCCACATTGCAGGGGTGGACACGTGTGGTCTACCCGCTGAGCCACCCCGATCGATTTGACATGTCAGAGGTCAAATATTACATCATCTCCTCATATTCATGTTTTATACAGTTATGCAGTGTCTCAGATCGCCGGAGCCATCTGGGACAAACCTCATCTGACAAACATATTGGAAAATAGTCATTTGATTTCACCTTAAATTCAAGTTGTCTGCTGCATCATCACATTATATTCATACTTTTTCATTTTTCTTCAGATCAGGTGTTTGTAAAAGAAAAACACCATCTTCTACCCCCGTCTCCTACATCTCGCCCATATGCCATCTTCCGTTCAGCTCTCCGTTACATTTCTCAACAACCTCCATTCCATACCAATAAAGAGAACAGGAAAACATGCAGAATGTCAGTTAAAACATTTACTTGGTAACTTTTGACTTTTTCCTTCATACAAAAAAAGAGCCTTCACTCCTGAAACACCCAGAAAAGTAGAAGGCTTCCGCAGACGTCACATTTCACCAGGGGTTTATTGCAGACACACAGGAGAGATCACAGGGATGTTACCCTATTTGGAGGCTGACTTAAGCCACTGAACTCATGATTCAACATATCTGAGTGAAGCCGTAACACGTATGGTAAATATTATATAAGTAAATATTCTTATTCATATCAGAGGATGGAAAAAGCCAGGGTGCATCACTTAGACACACTGTTCTGTAGCTGGGATACAAACCCTTTCTGAATTATGAATAAAAATCCAGCTCTTGAAACAACTGTAAAGCACTAGAAAGGGTCAAATGTCATTTTAGTTGGATCAGGTGTCGTACCACTAGATGGCCTGGAGGCAGCAGAGTGACTTGAAATCATCCAACTTCAAGATGTGTTCCCTCCATTCATTGTCTACCGCTTATCCGAGGTCCGGGTAACGGAGTGATGCTGGAGCCTATCCCAGCCCTCAGCGTTCCCAGCGAAAGGTAGGGGAATTCCCCTGGACAGGTCACCATCCCATCACAGGGCTTGAGCAATAAGGGGGTTCAGCATCTGGCTTGAGGACACCCCGACACGCTTTCTGCAGGGGCCGGGATCAAACCACCAATCTTCAGATTACCATGACGACCGCCCTGCCTCTTGAGGTAACAACCAGTCCAGGAAAAGCCTTTTGAAATTATCAGTGGGCCAAAGGGAAAATCCTATTCCTGTGCCCAGTTAATGCACAAAAACATCAAGAAAAGAAATCAAAGTTGGCCAAGGTGTTCAAATGCCAGAGGACAAAGTGAAGGGGGAACAATGATAATGAAAGGGTACCGAGGGTGGT
>OMLC01096364.1:0-11977 GCA_900302585.1 Regalecus glesne | reverse complement strand
TGAGTTCTACATGTCTTGATGCATGCTCATTAGTACTACATGCTGCTAATATGTGTTACCAATATGGCCAATTGAAACAGGGCATTGGTACGTTGTTGGGGTGAATCAATCAATCATGGTAGTATCTAGTTGAAGAGACTTGACATGATATAGGATGGGTTGTCGTACCTTAAAGAACTTAGTAGAGGTGCCATGAAAAGAGTACTTACATTTTTCCAGTGTCAATAAATGAAGGGCATCTCTTATCCATTGAGAGTGGGGGGAGGATTTCTTCCAATGTAGCAATGCAATACTCTTCACTAAGAGTGAGAGAAGGATGTGAGTAACTTGCTCAAGTAATCATTAGCGCTGTAGCCTCATAGCAAGAAGGTGCTGGGTTTGAATCCCAGGCCTTCCCAGGTTCTATCTGAAGAGTTTGCATGCTCTGCCCTTATCTACATGGGTTTCCTCCAGGTGCTTTAGTTTGCTCCCACAATCAAAAAGACATGCATGTTAGGTTGAATATTCTGGCCTGTGCCGCTGAGTAAGGCATTAGGAAAAAGAAAAGGATTTGATCCCTGGGTGCTGCAGCTTCTCCCTGCTCCTGCACAATAGGATGGGTCAAATGCAAAGAACAAAATTTTGTTGTATGTATGGACAATGACAAATAGATAAAGCTCCTTCCCCCTTAAGGCAGTTTAATTGCTACCTTGGGTATTTCTTTGAAAAGCAGTCAGATTTACTCCTTGTATCTAAGATTTTAGATAGAGATTGAGGATTAGGAATGGTCTATCATTTCTAACATTCTTTAGGGTTTGACTTCCTCAGCAGTTAGTTTTGCAGAGGATGACTCTTTAGTTGGGCTTTTTTCGGACCAGATCCTGATGGGTTGTTGTGTCATCACTAGTGGTCCATATGTTGTCAGGCAAGACTGCCTCGTATGTAAACCCCTTTAGTGTACATTAAAATGTCTTAGGAGAAATTGCGATGTAGATAAAATCAGAAGCAAACAGATGGTTTGGATAGAAAGTAAACACATGAATAACTATGGGGCTAAAGTAAGTCCTTGTTTGCATACTAAGGCTCCAATAATTTTGTGATGGTACGTAAATGAGTATGATGAAGACATGGAAAGAAGGAAATGAGGATAATTTCTTACATTTCAAGGATACAGGGTAGACAGGAAAGATGTAGAATATGCTTCCAGGAAAACAATAGATGGTAATGAATGTCTCATTTCCTGTCTATGCTGTGAAATATCTTTTTCAACTTGTCTTCTGGAGCTAATGACGTGTATTCGAAAGAATCATGGTACCAATTAGGAGCAGCACCATTATCAGTGATGCTTATGTCTTTCATGATACACCTACATTTATTTTTGTTTCTTTTTTAATTTTTGGTTTTTGAGTTTTTGTGCCTTATGTAAAGCACTTTGTAATGCCAGTGGGAGAAATGTGCTCCACAATTTTCCTTGTTTTTCGCATCTCCCTTTGAAAAACTTTCTCAGTTAGAATAAAATGAACAATATCTGTGCTCCAGCCACTTCCTTGGAGAATATATGAGTCATTCTAAGAAAAAAAAAATGTATTCTGTTCCTTCTACCGACTGACATGTGAGCAGAGAGAGTTTACTCAGTCTCACTCCATTTATTCATCTGTTGATGGTATGAAATGACCAAAAACAACATAAATTAAGGATCCATTTTGCGCCATTTAAGATACCGATCTTGACTGCAGTGCTCTCAAACAGCCAAGACGATCTGTTACAGCCCTCTGTGAAAGATTTTTCAGCATATCTTCTGTATGGTACCTGTCAGGGCCGTGGTAGAGTGTGGTTAGGGAATTGACAAGCCAGATGTTTTAAGTTTGAACTCACCTCAGGGTCTAAGGAAGGGCATCTGGTCTTAATCCCCCACACTCCAATCTAAGTCTGTATTAGACTACTTGTGACATAAAAATGAACCTCCATCTGGGTCGATGTTTATATCCCACCAGGCCAGTGTAAATGGGACACTGCAATCTCTGGCCAGCCAGATTACTGGCTTGGAACAAAAGCATATGGACCCACTTTTCATAATCCTTGGTGTCTTCTACAGGGCAAATTTAAACCTTAAACCGCCAAAATACAGACAGTGTATTAGCTGTCCCATCAGGGATACTAAAACACTAAACCGCTGTTAAACAATTCTTAAAGATACACATCGCTCTATTCCCCAGGTAGCTTTAGGGCACTCTGATCACTGCTTGATTCATCTCATTCCACCCGACAGACAGAAACTATATTCTGCAAAGCCTATCGTTAAACTAGTAAAGAAATGAGCCGAAGCAGGCATTGTAAGGACTGTTTTGACTGCACCAATTAGACTATATTTGAAGTTGCAACTGGCAACCTGAACAAACTGACACCTTGACATCTTGCATCAGCTTTTGTGAAGACATGTGTGCCTACCAAGACCTTTTGCACATACAAAAATAATAAGCCATGGGTCACACCTAAATCAAGACAACTTTGGCAGTCCAAGCAAGATGCCTACAGCAGTGGGGATAAAGCCTTGCACAAACAGGCCAGAAGTTCACTGACAAATGAGATCAGAGTGGCTTAATGAAGCTACACTGAATAGCTGAGAAGAAGGTTTTCAGCTAATGACCCTGTGTCAGTGTTGAGGGGCCTGCAATACATCACAATCTACAGAAGACCATCCCCAAGGCAAACAAAGAAAGAACAGGATGACAACCTGAATGACTTCTATGGTAGGGTTGAGAGAGAAATTCACACACCCTTCTCACTCCACTTCAACATCAGCCACCATCATGCCTCTGGCAACCCTCCTACTCTCCCCATTGATACTCAGGCTGCACTCATGATATGTGTTGACCAGTAAAGCACTGGGTGCAGATGGTGTCCCCCCATCCTTTCTTAAAGCCTGTGCTGACCAATTGGCTCCAAACATCACACACATCTTCAACTGATCCTGTAGCTGTGGTGAAGTTCCCTCCTTCTTCAAACACCCCACCGTCATCCCGATCAAAGAAACCCTCCTTCACAGGACTGAATGACTACAGGCCCTTCACTCTGATGTCTGTGGTCATAAAGATTTTAGAACAATTACTGTTGACTGACCTGGAGAACATAACGGGACACCTGCTTGGACCCCCTACAGTTTGCCCGCTGGGCAAACAGATTAGTGGATGAAGCGGCCAACATGGAACTGCACTACATCCTGGAACACCATGACTATCCAGCAACATATGCAAGGGTCTTATTTGTGGACCTCAGCTTGCTTTTTAACACCATCATTCTAGAAATCCTCCTCTCCAGCTCACTGTATCTCCACCAACTGTCAGTGGATCACCAGCTTCCAGACGGGCAGGACATGGCAAATGAGGCTGAGAGTAGTTACTTCTGGTATTTGGACAGTCAGCACTAGTGCCTACCCAGGGATATATCCTCTCCTCGCTGCTCTTCTCCTTCTGCAACAAAGACTGCACCTTCATGGACCCTACTGTTAAAACTACTCAAGTTTGCAGATGACACTACGGTCATCGGACTCATCCAGGATGTTGACAAGTCTTCATATTGGTGGGAGCTTGAGCGGCTGGTAATCTGATGTAGTCAGAATAACTTGTACGTGAACATGCTCAAGATTATGGAGAGAGCAGAAAGAACAATTGACTTCTTTGTTTTCACATTACCGCTGGCTCCAGTGTTATTTTTAGTTAGGCAAGTCTTATTCATCTGCTTATCTGCTGTTGGATACAATTGAGGTTTCCTGCATGACATGCAGTTTTCATTGAAAGAGAAGGCAACTAGAAGGCTTGTCATTTATTCCTAGATCTTTGTAAACGTTGATGCATTGCATTGATAGTCAAAGCAGTGGATCAATCAATGCACTGCAACTTGGAGTCCTTCAAGATCATTGGACAACCAACAAAAAACCTAGGATATTCATCAATATCATCAGATGACTGAAGCAGCACTGAGGAGCTTCAGCTGATGGGATGTGGTGGAACATAATTGTTTTCTCTTGTGCGCTGGACAACAAAAAAGATACCTCTGGTCATCGTGCAAGAGTGATCTCAAGTAAGGCTGGCATCTGGGCAGTATTAGTCTTAGTGGTAGTTTGCTCACATCAGAGAAGTGTTGTTATTTAAGTTCATTCATGATTTAGGTGTGTACACTGGGATTCATGTAGAATTTGGCCTTAATCTGTTTTATCTTTCTTTTGATGGCTGCCTTCTTAGACAGATTGTGAATACACACTCTCTCTCTTTCTCTCTCTCTCTCTCTCTCCCTCTCCCCCTTTGTCTTAATCTTGTCAGACACCTCCTGCTGTCCGCTTCTCTCTCTCTCACACATCAACTCCCCTTGGTGCACAGCAGCACACCACCGCCTTCCCCTCTAAGTGCAAAGGAACACACATACTCACCTTCTCTCCTACCATAACAGACACTCCATTCTCACACTTGTTCATTCTACCCATGAATATTTGCACATTACCATATGACCCTTTATGCCTTGATCATTATATTGCTGCTCATTATTGATTGTACCTGATTAGTATTAGTTTGATAATTAATGTGGATTTTAATAAAGTGCATCATTGGAATAAGCTGTTTTCTTGCCTGTTTTGGGGTTGTTTTCTTTCCCTCACAATATACACTAAAACCATCCTATGCCAAGCAAAGTACTCCCAATTGCCTTCATCAACCCGGTTCTTTCATGAATATCATCAGCTTAGTAGACAAATGATACTAAATTAGTTGTGCAATACCAACTAAGGCTGTAGCACAGTGTTGCAACCCAATTATTCCAGTAGTCTATACTAGTACTTTAATCATAAAATGTCATAATTAATGTTTAGTAATTTTATGATTTTGATGTGTGAAACTGATTTTACAAGAAATATTTGTTAACTGTTGCACTACATGTCAGTTTAAGGATTGTACAATTCAAGACCACATAGATTGATTCCAAACAATGCTGAAATGATGAGCAATCGGTTTGATATTCTCTCACACACATGCCCACAAATACAGTGAACAAAAGAAGGCCCAGCATTTAAAGAGTATATGAATCTTAGACCATTTTAGTAAGCTTTCTGACATCAGGTTAAAAACCATCTAAAGGTTAAAAGCATGGCAGTCTGTGTGGTTCCCAGTGATGTAAACATAGCAGGATAGACACATCTGCACTTAAATAGATGGATTGAAGATGGGTATTATTTAGGTGTGTTGGTATGTCTATCAACATTAACAGATAGATGGAAGGAGCCAGTTCTAACAGTTGACTGTAGTACTGTCAGTCCTGGTTCTTTGGCACACCAACATCCAACAGAGCCCTTATTAATGTAAATAGCTGCAGATGTGTCTATCCTGCTATGCTAACATCCCTGAGTACAATGACCACCCTTTTTTTAAACTCTTAGTAATTTTAATCTGTAGATTTCAGCAGACTCACTAAAATGCCTTGGGGTTTAGGGACTTTAAACTGTGATTACAGTTTGGTGCAGACTGTGGAGTGTCCATTCAGCGCCAACCCATTCAACTGTGTACCTTAATTACAATAGGACGTCAAGCGAACACATGGCAATTACAGGAGGGTGGAGGTGTAGGTTAGAAAGATATTTTTAACTTGATCATAGATATATTGGGTAATCTAGACCATTAGTCTGTAATTGAATCAGCCCTGAAATGGACAAGGCCTGTGTAACTTTGTTATTTCTTATCAAGCCTCATCTCTACTGGCTGGGCAGAGTATTTGTAACCATTTACCAGCGATGGCTATTTGATATTGAAGAGTACTCAAGCAATACAATACCCATCGCATGCTCAGATGGAGAATACCTAACAAGTAATTGCGACTCAAGTTCACTTAGAATTGAATATTCTATTTCTGTACACACAAAATAAGAAAATCAGACTGTCTTGTTTTCACAGGACCTTTGTTTACCTTTTGTGAGTGCATGAATCGTTTTATTAAAGGGTCTTGCTTACTAATTGTCCATGGATGTTTTCAACTGTTTCTGCCTGAGAGACCTTGCATAGAATACATCTAGTAGAATTAATTTGCTATAGGGTTTCTAGTTTTATTACTATAATAATGATAAAGGTCTGCTAGGTCTGTTTTGACACAGGCCTAGATGGAGCTTGACGCCCTACAGTGGGATTGAACCCGCCATGTCTGGCTCATCATTTTCCAATAGACATACTCTACCACTGAGCTATCATGGCCCCCTTATTTGCATTACTATAATAAAACTCTTTATTTGAGTATAGACAGAATACACCACTGTTGTAATTTGCACTAAACAACTCTCTTATGGAAGGGATGACTTGATATTTTGAATTTCCGTACATTGTTCATTATTTTCTAATGCATTACTTTTGCCTTTTTTAAATAACTCACCCATATATAACCCAGGCTTGTTGGGGTTTATAGAGCAGTGTTACTGATCTTGGCTAAGCCTTGAAAAGCTCAAAGCATATTGTAAAAGTATCTTTCATGATTCACTTCCTATTGAAACCAGTGAGAGGTAGAAGTTATACTAGCAACTGGTTTGTAAATACTTTCCAGAACTTTGCTTCTGCTTTTTTGCTTTTGTTTGCTTCTGTTCTGCCACTCAAGAAAGATAATTTCCTACTTGTAAATTTTCAAATTCTGTCAGACCAAATAAATTAATTGAACAAATTCAGGTCATGAAGTTCTGAAAAAAAAGATGATGAGCAACTTCCAGTCCGTTGAATAATTTACTTGCTCTCTCAACATTGTTTGCTTCACTTTTGAACAGAGAACAGTAAGGTGTTCATCATTGCATGCTTCCGCTTTACATAGAGAAAAATGTGTATCACCTTCTTTAGAGGACAGTCTAGCTTTCTATCCATCAGTAAATATGCAGGAGATGACCATAAAATAGAACCTTTCTCTCCTTGAATCAGTAAGAGCATCCAGATATAAGATTCAAGAACTTTATGTTTATTTTGCAACCAAGAAATGTCTATAACAAAATTGGAATCAAAATGTACCATCTTTTCTCTAAAAATTAGAAGTTTCTTAAAAGTTATTGATCAGCTACACAGCTTTCAAAGTGCAAATCTTTACACTTTTGTTTTTTAAAAAAAGAATAAGATATGTCAAACATTATTCTGAAATGCATTGGTTTGGATGTATCATGGTAATAATCGAACATGTAACCTTCTGCTTGCCAGATTATGCTCTACCCACTGAGCTACACCGCCCATGGTAAATGTGAGGCATTCATTGTAAAGCACTTTGAGTGGTTCCCTAGACTAGGAAAGTGCTATATAAGAACAAGTCCATTTACAATTTAACAAATGTTGTCGTATGTACAATGACAAATCAATAAAGTTTCTTATCATCACTTAATATCTCCAAATATAATCAATATTTTTTTCCCTTTTGGCCTTTCTATTCAGCGCAGTGTATGTTATATTAGTGATTAAAAATTAAAAACCTCTCTATGGCATCAGTGTTGTGTATCAAAATAATCGCTATCAGTGGGCAGACATAATAGTCAGATTGTTAAATTATTTTTTCTATTTGTGCTAAACTACCTACATGTCTCTTTGGTGCTTGTTAATTAGAATTTGGTTTAAGGTGAACTGCTGTTTGATAGTCCAGCAAAAAGCTCAAGTTGATTTTCATAATTGCTACCTTAAAATTTTAATTAGCTTTTGAGTGAATAAAATTTAACATATGAGTTAATTTTTCTTTAACCCAATTTCCATCCTAAAACATAGTCAAGCATCACTGAGGTCATAAAGACAAAAACATCACTGATTGCTTTAGTATTGAGAAAATCACCATTTAATTCTGAACTTCCTCCATGGGCTTCGACACTGTCCAATTTGGCCTCCGTTTCAACCTATACAAATCACAACAGATCTCTGTTAAAACATGTAGCTCACAGTAGTCACACTTTCTCTTCATTTGATAATCTTTTGAAAATACATTTTCGTTATTGATACAGTGCCACTTGATAGCTTCAAGATCAAGATAATCTTTTTATTTTTTATTATCTTATTGGGCAATCTTCTGCACAGCAAACTATAAATTAATCAACATCAATGATCAGCACACAACAAATAGCACATAGAAATATATACTTACATGATGATATTCACAATGCCGATAGCTGCACTGACAAATAAGCTCTCGTATCTATTGGTCCTATATCCTGGCAGATTATATCTGCAACCAGATGAAAGCAACCTGAACTCACTGAACAAGCGGCGACTCAGGTCAACAAAAATTAACTGAGCCCTCTTTTTGGCTCTGACTTTGTACACATGGGAGAGGTCATTTAGATATGTTCCAGCAATTTTACTGCACATCTTAACAATTCCTCCTAACCTGTCTCTGCTTTTCAAGGTAAGTGACCCAAACCAGCAAATAAAAGACAAGGTTAGAACAGACTCGATAAACCAAGAGTAAAACATTCTCATAAATGTGGTGTCAACATTAAAATGTTGGCGCTTCCCATAAAAGTACATGCTATGATGGGCCTTTACCCACATTACATCAGTATTTGGTTCAAATGTTAACTTATCAGTTACTGTCCTCAGATACTTACTCAGTTGGAGAACTTCAACAGCCTGGCAATAGATAACTGCAGGAACAATAAGGAAATAGTAAATGGACTTCACAAAAAAGAGGTGAATCAGTTCAGCTGGATCAGAAGTTCTTCTGATCCAGTTGAACTGATCTCCACACCTGGATTGTTGAGAATGCATCAAGAGTAAATGGACTTGTTTTTTTTCTACCGTTTTGTAGTCTATTAGCCACTCGACGTACTTAACAATGTATCCCAAGACTTCTCACTTAATTATCTGTTAAACATCATTTCTTCTGTTTTGGACAGTTATGTCCAAAACAGAAGTGTAGAAGCGCTTACACCAGCCAATAAAATCATCCACCCCTGGACCATGGTCAGTCACATCATCACTGAGCAGGGACACAATAAGAGCATCATCTGTAAACTTGATAATGTGTCTCTTCTTATAATGATGCTGGAACTTATTTGTGTATAAAACAAATAAAAGTGGTGAGCGGACACGCCCCTGTGGGAAACCATTGGAAGATAAAAGGGCATCAGCTAAAACTCTATTGACTTTCCCCTTTTGAAACCTGTTATATAAAAAGTCAACCAGCCAACATATTAATCATGGGTCAACGTTGTAGATGCTGCTAGATCTATCTGCTAAAATGTGAAGTTGTATGCTGTTATAAGCTTTGAAATCAATTAAAAGCAATCATTTGAAATTATTTTCACCATTCCGATGATCTTGGACCATGTTTGTAAGGTGCTTGTAGCATCCTCAACACCCCTCCCTAGCCTGTAATGAAATTGGAGTGGCTCTAACTTTGTTTGACTTGGACCTACACTCTCCTCTTTCATAATCTTCTTGGAGGTTTTCACAACAGGAGAGGTAAGGGCCGCAAGCCTGTAGTGATTGAGTGATTTTGTTGCTCTACTCTTGAAGGCCTTTGTAGCTAAGTGGTAGAGAACACACATTGGGAAATAATGAGCCAGACATTGCCTGTGTGATTCCACTGCAGGGCGTCAGGAAGGGGATTCGGACTTAAACCCCCGCACTCTATTTAAATCCATGTCCCACCCCCACAACATGAGGACTAATCTTTACACACAGAGCCAGACTTTTAATCTTGGGCACAGGTACAATCACTGAAGCCTTACAGAGACAGAGATCCCTATGGTGTTGGAAGTGATTTTGTGGAGATGAAGGAAAACATGTCAGACAACGGTTCTGCAAAGTTCTTGATCAACCACCAATATTATCTGGAATGGCACTTTTTCTCCTCTTAACTCTACTGAAGAGTTTAAAAACCATGTCCTTTTCAACATGTAGCTCCTTCTGCTCTGAGCAGTCATTTTTATATACAGACAGCTCATCGCTAATATAACAAGTATTAAAAAGATTCTGAGAAAAATGTTCTGGTCATTAGCAAGTTCAGAATCAGTCTTGCCAGCAAGGGATATGGGACACTTGGTAGATTGCACGCCCATCATGGATTTCACGCCTCCCCATGTTGGGCATGAATTACCAGTTCTCCACAGGGATTCTGCTTTGTCCTCATATTTAAGTTTAACAAGTTGAGGTTCCTTCTTAACTTGCTTCTGCAACTCCCTGCAATCAGTATCATCCCCTTTGTTGGAAGTAATATTCCTCTTGATAATTGTGCTTTCAACAGATTTGGACACCCATGGTTTGTTGTAAAAAAAAGATGTTGACTTCTTGGGGATAACTAAATCTTTGCAAAAATAGAAAAGCAGAGATGGTATCAGTGAGCACTCACTCTACCCACTCTCAGTGGGTAGAGTGGTCGTCTGACAATCGGAAGGTTGTAGGATCGATCCCCGGTCCTGCATACAGCATGTCGAGGTGTCCTTGAGCAAGACACTGAACCCCTAACTGCTCCTCGAGCGCCGTATGTTGGCAGCTCACTGCTCCTATATAATAGGTTGGGTCAAAAATGCAGAGAAATTCAAATTTCCCCTTGCGGGACTGATAAGGGAATCATTTATTTATTTATTTATTAGGGTGCACAAGCCTTGGAATTACTTGGATTCCAATCAGGGTTGCCAACTTTGTCCACATGTTTTTTTCCATGTTAGTTTCCTCTGGAGTGTCTGTTACTGCTTCCTTGTTTTTATTATTCTGTGCATTTATTCAAAACTACTTCCATATTTCAAGTGCTTTCTATTCACTATCATTAATCCATTCTATTTTAATTAGTTTTGAAAAATGAAATTCGTTGATTGCAGATAGCAGATAGCATGAACTTGGCTATCTTTAATTTTTCATCAAAAGGATATTTTTAAACTTGCACTCCGTCTTCCTCGTGCCAATAATGTTAGTAAGCTCTTGTTTTACCCATCTGTGTTAAGTCACAACTTTCCTTTAATTAAGCCTTCCTTGTATCTTGGTTCCTATTCTCTGAGGATGTTTTTCAGTTGCTGTCCTCCATCCTACCTAGTATAAGAATATTTTGTTGATTTACAATGATCCTTTTTTCGGCAGCTTGAACTCTTAAACTTGAATGGATGAAGTATAATCTTAACTGTGGCCCAGTAGCTGAGCCCCCGTGGACACACAGCAACTCAAAAAAGCTCAGACACTGAATTTTCATCTTTTCCCCACAAAGGAACAAAGATGGACCCTCAACTTGCAGTTTAGAGATTTGGCCATACTACACTGAACAGTGAGCCAGATTTAGACTCTGTCCTGATAATACAATTACTCTACTCACAGCCATCAGCTACTGAAACTTGACTTCTTATGTCTTGGCTGAATGAGCTAAGTTTTTATCTATCTATCTATCTATCTATCTATCTATCTATCTATCTATCCATCCATCCATCCATCCATCCATCCATCCATCCATCCATCCATCCATCCATCCATCCATCCATCCATCCATCCATCCATCCATCCATCCATCCATCCTTTTGCTGGCTCAAAAAATATCTGGATCCTCACAATAGATAGATGGGGTTTATCAAGGCTATTAAGTAGTCTTCAGGTTTATCACATCAGATGGACTTTACTGGAATAATTTATTATTTTATTGTTAATTTATTAGTGAATTTATATACTCCCCTTTTTTCCTCTGATTTTGGCATTTCCCAATCCACTCTCCTTTTGGTCTCAGCACTGCATGACCCCGATGGTAGTGAGAGAAAGGGAAGACCTCCCCTTGAGTCCTCTGACACATATGGAGCCAGCCTACATCCTCCATCCACTTGCCTGACACTTCCTGCGGGAGAAGTTAATGCAAGTGGAAGCCCTAGCTCTTTCCTCCACAACAGCTGCTGCTGTGGTAGTTGCTAGTTGCAATGGTCAGACACATTACGCTTGCTGACTCTCCACCTAGGAGGGCTGCCAATCGCAACCCCTTGCAGCACCTAGCTGAGCGGGAGTTAACCTGAGATGTTTTAGAGTGTGCTGTATTTCAAAAT
>OMLC01096363.1:0-13170 GCA_900302585.1 Regalecus glesne | reverse complement strand
CTCTGAAGTACTGTTTGGTGCATAGGCACAGACAACAGTCAGAGTTTTCCTCCCATAATTCTAAAGCGCAGGGACATGACTCTCTCATCTACAGGGTTAAATTCCAATACAGTGGCCCTCAGCCGGGGTCTTAAGAGAATCCCTACACCTGCCCGGCGTCTCTCACCTTGGGCAACTCCTGAATAATATAAAGTCCAACTCCTATCTAAGACCTTGGTTCCAAATCCGATGCTGTGAGTAGAGGTGAGCCTCACCAGATCTAATTGGAACCGTTCCACCTCCCGCACAATCTCTGGCTCCTTACCCCCCAAGGAGATGACATTCCATGTCCCTAATGCTAGCTTCTGTTGCTTGGTTCTGGTCCGCTGAGACCCTTTGCCTTCACTGCTACCTGTCTGGCAGTGCACCCGACCCCACTGGTTCTTCCTGTAGGTGGGGGGACTACAGGATGTAGAAGTGTCCACGTTGCTTTTTCGGGCTGAGCCCAGCCGAGCTCTGTGGTAAACTCGGCCACCAGGCGCTCGCTGACTGGCCCTCCTTCTGGGCCTGGCTCCAGACGAGGGCCCCGGGCTTCCTCCGGGCAGGATAACGTCACTTCTTTTTAGATCTTTCATGGGGTTTTCTTGAACCATTCTTAGTCTGATCCCTCACCAGAGACCAATTTGCCATGGGAGATCCTAACAGGAGCTAAAGGCTCCAGACAACATAGCTCTCGGGATCATAGAGACACTCAAACTTCTCCACCACGATAAGGTGATGGTTCCTCGGAGAGGAGTTGCCCTCTACTGTCAATTATATTTGGAATTAGTAATCAAAACTGTTTCACCAATTTAAAAGTTAAATATATGCCATTTCTTGGCAACTGGAGGATTTGTTGGCTGTGTCTGACACCTTGTCACTGTCATCAGGCAATTTCCTTGAAAGGATCAGATGACACCCCAACACAAAATTTAGTCGCACTATGAAGTAAGAGTCAAAGGTCTCCTATCTCATATTGGCGCCGAGCGTGACCACTGCTCACTGCAAAGGTGTGGCACAGACTCCTCTCCACCCATCTTCAATCTTGCCGACAGCACCAAATATGTTGTGGAGAGAAATGACACCAATGATGAGATGTAGCAGAGGCAGCTAGAGCAGGACTTTTTTCAATGAACAAAAACATGCAGATGTTCATTGTACAGAGCCTCCTCCTATCCTCCTTCCCTTTTATACTGTTCACAGTCGTTTATATACTTTGCAGACATTCATACATCCACACAGGACCTCTGTAGTGATGTGCTGAGATACACATTTTTGACCAACATTGTAAGTGTGCCAGGTCACTCTGCCTGGTCACTGGCTATCTTGTCCAAACCAGGATGCCCGTTTGCTGACCACACCATTTGAGAGTTTGGCAGGACAAATTCTCTCACACCCTGAAGTGTGGGGGGATGGTCTTCTGGGAAACATGGAACAGAGAGCTGTAGTGGAACTTTTTCTTTTCTTTTCTTTTCCCACTTGAATTCCCAGAGTTACCTATTGCTTGATCCATCATTTTTGATGCTCCTCTAGAACATTGACAGGAAAGAGGAAGCCATAGCATGTGTCTCATCCAAGTCACATGACCACTGGACTTGCTATTTTACATATCACGGTCTTGCAGAGAAAGCCCAGTACTTGGCCGTCGGAGGAGAACAAAGCAGAGTACTTTCTGTTTACTCAACCACAAGCGCCATGACAACCCAGATGGGGACACTAGTGAACTTAGAATCCTTTATCAAACCTAACCTTTATACCCATGTTAGGCTTAGCTAATTATGCCCCACTAACTTTGGACCTCCGGCCGTGGTTGGAAACGGCACAACTGGGATTCGACCACCTAACTTCATGACGCAGGGATGCGCTAAACATCACCTTAACCCTCTGTACCACCGAAGGCCCTAGTGTAGTGGAATTCTTTTGGGAAAACAGTTCTGCACTTGTCATTTCTATCAATATTTTCACTCATTGTAAAACCACATATCAGACTGTCCGAGTTTAACTAGATATTTAAATTGAAAGATAAGTTTATAATGGCTCAGCCATTACAAATACCATGTTTCCTGGACTTTAAGTCACTTTTGTTGTTTTTTACTTATCTGGCTGTTCCAAAGCAACTTAAAGTAAATGAAGTAAATTTGTTGTAAGAATATATTGAATTTCAAGTAAGCCAATTAGATAGCACAGTTTAATCTTAAGACTCGATTTAAAATACTATGCCACCATGTAAAAATGACTTATATGCTGACTTATACAACTTGTAGTCTGCACAGCAACGTTTGTTACCTCAGTAGGTCAATGTAACTGATGGCCCTATATGTTGTTACCATCTCCAGGTCGTGTGTACCTTTCCCAGATCCCCTGCCTGCTGAGATTCCTGACAGAGACCCTCAGGAAGGAGGAGAATGACACTGTGACCAGAGAGAATGTTTTAGTGGCCCTTCAGAAGCTCAGCCTCAGGTATCATTAGAAACAGTATGAAAGAGACTTGTGCTATTATATGCAGCTTGGTAACATACCACCGGTTAGCTGCTAGTCTGTTTTCTGCTGCCACAATACATACATAGTACTTACTCTTTAAGATCGAAGATGGGACTGCGATAGCTCAGTGGTAGAGCGTGTGCCTTGGGAAGTGACAAGCCAGAGGCTGTCAGTTCGCACTCACCATGGGACATCAGGAACGGCATCCAGCCTTAATCCACAACCTCCATCTAAGTCCATTTCCACCCCCACTATATGGGGACTAATTATGATATTCAAAACAGACCTCTCACTCCTTAAAGGTAAAGACAACATAAAGCCTTACTGAGCACACAGCAGTTATGTCAACAAGCTCATTTTCACAAATTGCATATTTACGTCTGTGGCCTTAACATAGCACAACATCCTTTCCTTGGACCCTCACATCAGATAAGAACAACTCAGTTAAAATTCTTTTAAAGGGAGAACAAAAAAGAAGAAACCTCAGGGAGATCAACAGAGGGGGGATCTCTCTCCCAAAACAGACAGACATGGAATGGATGTTGTGCATATAGAATAAAACACAATTTACAGAATACAACACAGAGAGGATAATAGGATTACAATGCAATTAGTAGAGGGCAGACCATTTGAAATTTTATAAACCAACCACAAATTTGAAAATAGTCAAAATTTCTCAAAATTTATTAAATTGTATTTCTCCAGAACTCTACAGTGATGGAAATGCATGGGCTTTATGCCCAGAATGTTTTGTTTGTTTGTTTGAAGACTCAAGAGATTTTATGGCTATTTGTCAAGCCTGCGCCAGCATGTAATACAATAAGACAGGGTAAGGATCATAGCATGCATAATATCTTGGTTGTGTCCAGAAAGAAACAGTTTATAATACATCTGAAATTTGCCGAGCTGTATTTTATGGTTTTAACATGTTTTTTAACATATTTTTTTAATCTTAATTTAGGTCCAGTTCCATGCCAAGATGTTTAAAATTAGTGACTATGACAATCCGTTTACCTTTCATGAGAATATCAACATATGAATGTTTTACTGTGGTTTTATCTATTTTTTTAAAATCTAGTGTCTAATTTATATTTAGACTCAGACATGAAAGAGCTGCAATGACTCAGCGGGTAGAGCACACACCTGGAGGTCGGGCATTGCGGGTTCGCATCCCAGCGAGTAGTTTGGTAAATCTGGGGCATTCATTGTACAGCACTTTGAGTGGTTGTTAGACCAGAAAATTACTACCTAAGAATAAGTCCAGTTGCCACTGAACATGCCAATGTGGGATTCCTTGCACTGTACTTATTAGCTTAGCGGCAGCTAGCACAGGTGCTTTTGGATGTGTTGAGCAGTGTCATCCACATATATTTGCAGATATACTTCATGACGCTGTTGAGGGAGATGATTAACATAAATCCTAAATGATAATGGACCCTAACACTGACCCTTGTGGAACACCCATTGTACACCTCAAGAAACTAGATTTTTGCATCACAGACTTAAGCACATTACATCCTATTTGTTAAAAATGTAGACATCCATGTCAGTGAGATGAGAGATGAGAAGTTAAATTCATAGAGTCTCGATGTTGAAAGTCATGATTGACTATATCAAATGTAAACCAATGTAACCATGTAAACCAATATTTATTGTATTAAGAAACTAGATCTGTCATTCAATAACAACTTTCCCAGCAATCTTTGAGAGTATTGGCAGTATGTAGTTACTGGCTTCAAGAAGGCCTCCAGATTGAAAGTAGGTGTGGCAATGGCACATTTCCAGTCAACAGGAAAGGAACTAAGCTCAATAGACAAATTCATTGAATGAACAATTAGGGGACTTAAAATAGCTTTCTATGATTTAACAAGCAATGTGTCCAAATAGTGAGTGCCTATACTTTTGGAGCTTTTTGGGTATTATTGTTTGGATTTAATTCTGATGTATTAGTCTATCAGATCAAATACCTAGCCAATGGTATCTATCGGACTAATGTCTAGATTTTTATTTGTAATTTTCTTGAACTCATATACAGGATAAAAATATTAATAATCAAAGACAGACGCCATAGCAAGATAATCTTCAATTATCTCTCACTGTCATTTAAGTTTTTGAAATCTCCAAAATGTTTTTGGCCCCTCCCTGTGAAGATTATCCATGTTTTTGCAAATTTTCAATAAACCAAGGTAAATTACTTTTGCTTTTAGATTTAATCTGTATTCTCCATGAATCTTTCCCTTTGGTAGGTAACACGCTGCCATTTGGCCATGCTTCTTTGTTTTGAAAATGTCATTCAGCTGGTGAAATATCAAGTTACTCATGATGTTATCATTCAGCCATTACAGCCAGTATTGCAAACAAAGTTAGTTTCCAACTCCAAATAAATTGGTTTTGTTGTTTACAAAATCATGGCTACAGTTTCATACTCTGAAATAGGGTGCGGAATTTGTAAAAACTACTAGTGTCAAAATTCCCCCTCAAGACAGTGTGAACTAACATTGCTGACAGCTTATCCTTATTTTAACATGTACCCATTCATTAAAACCAGCGCACAAAATTCAGATGAACCCTTTTAGAGCTATAGGCCAATGCACTAACAAGGTAACTAACTCAATGACACATTGTTGTGTTGTGTTAGCATTGAATATGTAATACCTATGAGAGCAATGAAACTGGAGTCAAATTCCATGTAGTGAAAACCTTGATGCCAATATACTGATTCTGATGACAGGTATCTATGTTCAGTTTTTCTGGCCTCCTCACAACTCAATGCTTGCCATCATATTGCTATAGGCGCAGTCAGCAGATGGCAATGATAGCAGATGAGCTGATTGGGTTGCTGGTGGATGAGCTGCAGGATTCTGATTGTCTAAGCGATCATACCCTGGAGTACTCCGTGGCATTGCTCATGAACCTGTGTCTGTGCACAAAAGGTACTACTCACTGCTATGTTAGCTGTCCCAGATGTGCAAGCGGTTATATTTGAAATGTTGGATCATTTTGCATTTGATAAGTTAGATCTGCAGTAGACAACCCCCCACCCCAGTGTTAGCGGGTGTTTTTTTATTGTCTAGAGCAAAAAAAAAGACTATAAGAATCCCAATTTGAACTTGAAAACTCAATCTCAGTGCTACCATAAAGGCAGTGTAAAACATCCAGTAGTATTATTAATTGGACAGGCCGTGTTACTTACTGATCTTGTAGAAAGAATCCCAACTGAATGCCGGTTTGGAACCCTCTCAATTCTTGATGCTGTATCAAGCTCTATTTCCCCCTTAGCCAGAGTTCGATGCAAAAACAGGACACTTGATTAACCTTATCTTAACCTCAATGTAACTCTAAGCTCAATCTAATGCTTGCTTTAACCTAATTTTAACCAATAGCTAACCTGTTTCCATGATTCCTTTCATCTGAACTGAAGGACACAGATCTCGGCAGGGAAACTGAATTCAGTACAATATAAGAGCTGGCAAAAAAAAAGCTAACTTTAATTTAAACTGTCCCAAGGTGACATGGCTCAGGAGGTAGTGTGGGTCATCTTGTAATCAGAAGCTTGCTAGTTTGATCCCCAGCTCCTTCAGAAAGCATGTTGAAGTGTCCTTGAGCAAGATACTGAACCTCTAACTGCTCCTTGAGCACCTCAGCTGCCCACTGCTCCTTTGCGATTGGAGGTTTGAATCCAGAGGACAAATTTAATTGCAAGATTACAGTTACCATATAAAGTGGCTTTCTTTTCCATTGTTATTTTTTCTAATTTCTAAATTAAATTCATGATAAAATAAATGCCAAAAATTTTGCCACTGCTGGTTTAAGCTCTATTTTTTATAAGACATTTAAAACGGAAGGTGAGAAATTTATTTCCAAAATTTCCAATTATGCATTTTCAAGAAAAGCATTCCCATTGTAAAAATTGCTGTAACAGGACTTTGGTGAATTACTATTCTTTGAAAACTACCACCATTTGTCATGCTATATCAGTCATTTTGTGAGACTAGACATCCCTCTCTTGAAATTATGTAATTTTCAAAGTCTTTTTTTTAAACATTTTAACAGTAATGGTACATGTTTACAGTAAATGCAACACAAGGAAATATGTGGGTTGCAATGAGAAAATGAAATACACACGCAAATAAAAGAAAGGCCTTTGATATAGAACGTAAAAAATACAATAAAATTAAACAAAAACACACAAAAGGGGAAAACACTCACGTATCGGTAGGGCCAGGGCCTGCTACATCTAGATTATGGGATCCAATAAATCTAAGAAAGTCGCCCCAGACTTCCCAAAACACATTAGGTCTGTTCCTCAAGTTATAAGTGATCTTTTCACATGGAATGTAAGAAAGTAGCTCTCTCAGCCACAGGGGAACACTAGGAGGAGTGGAGCCTTTCCAGTTCAAAGTCAAAGTCTTTTTTGTAATCAAACAACATGAAATGTCTTGTGTCAAAAAAAGCAAATGATTTAATTTTCAAGATCTCCTTCCTAAAGAAAAAAACTGAATATTTTTTTTCCATTCAAACATATGCATATTAGGCTTTGAATGTATATAGAAATGTAATGTGTAACTAATGTAAGGAGAAAATATCAACTAATTAAACTCTGCAATGTCAATTTAAATCAATTTATTGTTTCCAAAGCTGTGTAGACTCTCTGTCTGACTTAATTCTTGATGGATAATTTTATTTAGGGCACATTAAAGCCCCCTTATTATATTATATAAGACCACACTGTCAATAAAATGTTCTCTATTACTCTCCTAAAAACATTGCTTTAATAGTGCACTCTCCCTCTTACATGGCTCCTCTTACATCATTTCTAGAGTCTACTTTCATATCATGTCTCCGCCTCAATCACATGCACATACACATGCATGCACACACTCCCCACTGTCCTCATCCCATAGCAGAGTACTCTAGTTTAAATTGCCCAAGGCCAACTTTTTATCAAATTTCCATTCTAATCCGGAACTTCCATTGAAGTAACAGTCATACTAAAGTGAATCTGATCAGAGTTTCTGTTGTGCACTTGGACACACAAAAGGATAAAACCATGCCTCCATCCCCAAGTGTCCTCTCACCTGGAGGTTGAGTAGATATACAAAAGCAAACAGAATGAGAAAGTAGATATGTGCCTTGGTTTGTAAGTTGTGTGTCTATGTATGTGTGATGATATCTGTGTGTTTATCTGCGCATGCGCATGCCAATATGGCTCTTTGCACAGGAAAAAGGAAATGTGCTGAGGATGCAAAGCATGTGCTGAAGGTTCTGACTGACCTCCTGGGACATGAGAACCACGAGGTGATATGCGTGTACACACACACATACATGCAAACAAACACACACACCCACAAACAATCACCGTGTACACAGAAATGTACAGCTTACATGCTAGACACAAACCCACATTCATTTTACAATGAACATGTACATGTAATATGTGCACGGAGAAAGGGCCATACACACCTCAGTTGCGTTAAAGCAGCAAGCATTCTATGTTCCTAACACCAAGTTATCTATCAATTGTCTTAAAGAAAGCTTAGCATACTGATCATCATACACAAAAGCTGTCAACATCCTACACACTCATCAGTTGAAAATATTCTAAATGGATCAAAGCCATTTTGTTTTCTAACCACATTGAAAAAAAACATGTTTCAGTCCTAATTATGTTCAAAACAATAAAGAAAAATTAAAAGAAAAAACAAGCAAGAAAATACAAGATATTAATAAAATTATAATCTTGTTTTTTTTTAAAGTCAATGTGAGCCATTAGACAGATCTCACTAATCAGACTCAAATTACGAAGTGAAAGTTTATTTTGAACCAAGACATGAATGATTCTACTGAGAGCAAGATCTAATGGAGAGGGGGAGTTAATGCTGTAGTCTAGGGAAAGACTGCTTAGGACTTAAAAAACATACAATCAGGGCAAACAATATAAAAGTCAAATCTGAAATGTGCTTGGTGCCTCCCCAAGGAGACAAGAATAGGGTGATAGAGATGACATGCCCAACTTGTGCAGGAAGTTGCAGTCATTCAGTATGTAACTGGCATACTCGGTAATACTTACAACTGTACAATCATTCGGACACACCAAGCACATCTCAGTTAGCTTCCAGTGATGCTTACTGGTTTTTTTGCTTTTTTTGCATGAGCCACATACACTTTCATTTGATATTTGAAATCTTCCCATTATAAACTCCATATGGAGTCCTCAATAGCAATTATTCTGCAGTCAAAGTTGGCATGCTCAGGTTTACCCACAAATAGTCATAAAAGTGGATTATATTGAATATTAGCCTCTCTCTAGGGCATAGGTGTTTGGTAACCAATGTTTTTGATGACTCACGTCGGCATTAGCAGCTGGTAGCTGTCTGTTCTACTGCCACGATTTATAATCAGATTGGTGTATTTGTTTGCAGATCATAAGGCCATAAAAACGTCATATCTATCTTCAAGGGGCGGCATAGCTCAGTGGGTAGAGCGGTCGTCTGGCAATCGGAAGGTTGCAGGTTCGATCCACGGTCCTGCATACAGCATGTCGAGGTGTCCTTGAGCAAGACACATAACCCCTAACTGCTCCCCGAGCGCCATATGTTCGCAGCTCACTGCTCCTATACAATATAGGTTGGGTCAAAAATGCAGAGAAATCCAAATTTCCCCTTGCGGGACTGATAAGGGAATCCTTTCCTTTCCTTTCTTTCTTTCTTTCTTCATTAATCAATATTGTATTTACTATTTATTTAAATATTTGTCTAATAATTCAATTTCCTGCTCCTTTTTTAACTGGTGGTATTGCTTTTTTGGATCAGCCACGGATGCAGTATTTTCAGGACCTAATGAGTGCATCATTATGTTTTGCTGTATCTGTGTGTGCATGTGTGTATTTGCTTTCCCAGATCCGTCCATATGTGAATGGAGCTCTCTACAGTATCCTGTGTATTCCCTCTGTGCGAGAGGAAGCCAGAGAAATGGTGAGATAGCAGAAATGTGTCACTCTACTCAGAGGAAATAGATTCAGTTTGCTTTTCATTGTGAGTGAAGCCTTCCATTGCATCACCACATGGGCATCACTGGGGACAGGACAAACAGGTGTCATACGACAAATTGTTTGGAGATGGATGATGGTTGGAGTCAACCAGTTATATACAGCGATTAACTAAAACATTAAAATCACCCCCCTAATATTTTGTCAGCCCCCCCTCATGCCATCAGAAGAGCTCTGGACCCATCGAGGCATGGATTCCACAAGAACTGTGAAAATATCCTTGGTTTTTGTAGTCCTGCACGTTTCGAGATGATGCCTCCAAGCACTGAACTTGTTTTTTTTTCCAGTACATGCCACAGATTACTTGATTGCGTTGAGATCTTGGGAATGTGGAGGCCAGGGCATCACCTTGAACTCTTTGCATTTTTCCCAAACTATTCCTAAACAGTTTTTGTTGTGTGGCAGGGTGCATTATCCTGCTGAAAAAGGCCACTGCCTTCAGGGAATACAGCTACAATGAAGGGGCGTACTTTGTCTGTAGCAATGTTGGTGGCACATGTCAAATTAACTTTGACATGAATGTCTGGACCCAGGGTTTCCCAGTAGAACATTGCCCAAAGCCTCACACTACCTCTACCAGCTTGCCTTCTTCCCATAGTGCATTCTTGTGCCATCTCTTCCACAGGTGTACAATGCACATCCACCTGCTGTCCACATGATGTAAAAGAAAATGTGAATTGTAAGACCAGTCCATTTTCTTCTGCTGCTCCTTGACCCAGTTCTGATGCTCCTGTAGACATTGTAGGTATTTTTTCGCAGTGGACAGGGGTTAGCCTGGATTCTCTGACTGGTCTGCAGCTGCACAGCCCCATATGTAGCAAGCTGTGCTGTACTTTCTATTGACGCCTTTCTATCATAGCAAGCCTCAACTTTTTCAGCAATCTAGGCTTTGTTCTGCTGGGGGTGGCAGAGCTCAATGGGTAGAGCAGTTGTCTGGTTTGATCCCCGGTCCTGCAGAAAGCATATCGTAGTGTCGTTGAGTAAGACACTGATCCCCTAAATGCCCCCCCGAGCTCCATATGCTGGCAGCTCACTGCGCCTATAAAATAGGATGGGTTAAAATGCAGAGAAATCCAAATTTCCCCTTGTGGGACTGATAAGGGAATACATTTATTTAAATGTATTTTATTTGTTTGTGGGTTGTAACAAGTTAATTGTTTTTCAGTTATCCTGTCAGTTGTTTTAATGTTTTAATGGCTGATAGGTGTTTACAGCTGAACAATATGTTGACTAACATTTGCAATGTAATTTGATGGATGTTCTCATCCCTAGTAAGATAAGAGATGAGAAAATATATTCCTTTATTAGTCCCACAGGGTGATATTACGATGTCACAGCAGCAAAGTGGAAAGCACAGAGAGGTATAAAATCTAAGGCAAAATATATAAAAGCAATTTAGACAAACGGGCAATATAAACAATATATACAGTATGAACAGAAAAATAGTCTCAGAAGTTACCTAAATGGATGTAATCCAGTTGTCTATCTTGTGAATTTGATCTATTGGGGGAGTAGTGCTGATTATAGGCTGGCAGCTCCGGGAAGGAAAGACCTGCGGAAACGCTCCTTCAAACACCTTCAAACACAGGAACAGTAACTTATTATTGTATTGTTTGTGCTCATCTTTTTTGATGAGTGGCTCCAGTGGGATACTGTCAGTATAGGTGCATAAAACATAAAATAATATAAGATTGTGAATATTACAGTTGATCATTAGGCTTGCAGGATTTGAAATCAAAATAGTAAATGGACTTGTTCTTTTATAAGGCTTTTCCAGTCTAGCGACCACTTAAAGCCCTTTACAATGAAGGAATATGATCCTCCACTGTGGGATATGATCAGCTGGCTTTGGCAGTTCATGGTACGTCCCACTTTAACAGGGAGCCAACATAATGAATAAATATCTTCCCTGGGGTGGTATAGCTCAGTGTGTAGAAGGCTTGTTTGGTGATCAGAAGGTTGCAGTTTTGATCCTGGTCCTGCAGAAAGCATGTTGTGGTGTCTTTGAGTAGAACATTTAACCCCTAACTGTTCTCCAAGCGCCAAATGGTGGCTTCTCACTGCTGCTATATAATAAGATGGGTTAAATGCAGAGAATTGCAATTTTTTCCTTGTGGGACTGATTAAAGAAAAAAAAATTATATATTGATTTATTTAAAATACTACCTAAAAATGTATCCAACAGTTTTGGATTAAAATTAATTTCATACTCATTGTGTGATTGTTTTTTAATCTTTTTTTACTTACTTTTTATTCATTTGTAGAGTCTAGAGGAGATTCTACATTGCTACAGCAAAGAGGAGAACCCAGAGCTCAACAGGCAGATTGAGTTCATTATCAAACAGCTCAACTCAGGTCAGTAAGTGCAAGACAGTTTTAACATTAATGCATTCTATTGCAGCTATCTTCTTCCAGTACATTTATCTGTCTGTTCATTTAAGGAAAATGGTGTAATTGCATTAGAAAATATAATATATTTAATCATATTGCTGCGATGTCTCCTCCAGTTGAAGAAGAGGGGCCAGAGTCAGATGATGAAGAGGAAGAGGATGATGATGTAAGGCAAACAGACAATTCATTCAATTCTCTGACAATATCCACTCTGAGCTGTATAATATTGGAAAAAATAACAAATGGTGATATCTTTTTTTCTCTGTTATATATATTCCAATATGGAAAATAATCTGGAATTTTCACCAGATTACTTGAATAGCTCTATTTGGAAAGAATCAATCATTCTAGAATGATTGGAGTGAATTTTTAGGGAAGTTGTTAGGAAATTGTGAAAAATTAGCAGTGCCTTTTTTCAGCCTTTGTATTGAAAGAGGAACATATGGAGTCAGATATAGGACATGGTGCAACAGCAGATAATTCTAATGCATGGATTGGCTCTGATGTCATCCAAGTCCACACGTAAACATCATCCACTCGCCACCCATCCAAACTAATTATTTTCTTTGGTTTAGAGACCCATACTCCATCACACATTACCATTATTTCTTAGTGCAATACATTTAAGTGGGATGACATGGTAATTTATCAAACCATATTTTAAAGTGAATTTTTTGTGGCTATCATGTATATACAGTACTTTACAGCCGTTGCATATATGACATACCCAACAGTTGATTGATCCCATATGGATCTTTTCTGTTCTTTATTGTTTTTTTTTCATTTTCTTGGTTCTTTCTTTTTCACCTCCATTGCTGTTTAAGGCAAATTGATACCCCAATTGGCGCAATGAGTCTAGTCTGCTGATAAAAAATGAAGCTTTAAATATGTTCAAATTTTAGAGAAGTAATTCATATTAATATTAGTAATATTAATGCTTGTAATATTATTAATATTAATATTTTCCTCAATTTTGTATGATTTTATCCATCCATAACCCATCCACTGTTAATCAGAATGTTATTTTATTATTATTCATTTAATTATGTATTCGTGGCACTTTTTTAGGTGACAAGTATGGACTCAAGTCCATGAATACTGGGTTGGCATCCAGTGCCTTACCTGTGCCCCCATCCAAAAGGTTTATTAGTTCTGTCAGGCGTGGTATCTGACATAAAATTATGCCAAATCATCATGCATATTGACAAGACCATATTGGATTGATCGAGGCT
>OMLC01096362.1:0-17936 GCA_900302585.1 Regalecus glesne | reverse complement strand
TCCTGTAGACCCACCACCTACAGGAAGAACCAGTGGGGTCGGGTGCACTGCCAGACAGGTAGCAGTGAAGGCAAAGGGTCTCAGTGGACCAGAACCAAGCAACAGAAGCTAGCATTAGGGACGTTGAATGTCACCTCCTTGGGGGGTAAGGAGCCAGAGCTTGTGCGGGAGGTGAAACGGTACCAATTAGATCTGGTGGGGCTCACCTCTACTCACCGCATCGGATTTGGAACCAAGGTCTTGGATAGTTGTTGGACTTTATACTATTCAGGAGTTGCCCAAGGTGAGAGACGCCATGCAGGTGTAGGGATTCTCATAAGACCCCGGCTGAGGGCCACTGTATTGGAATTTAACCCTGTAGATGGAAGAGTCATGTCCCTACACTTTAGGATTATGGGAGGAAAAACTCTGACTGTTGTCTGTGCCTATGCACCAAACAGTACATCAGAGTATTCAACCTTTCTGGAGACCCTGGATGGAGTCCTGAATGGAGCTCCCGTAGGGGACTCTATCATTTTACTGGGAGACTTCAATGCACATGTGGGTAATGATGGAGACACTTGGAGGGGTGTGATTGGGAATAACGGCCTCCCTGATTTGAACCCAAGTGGTGCTTTATTGTTGGACTTTTGTGCTAGTCATGGATTGTACATAACAAACACCATGTTTGAACACAAGGATCCTCATAAGTGTACATGGTACCAGAGCACCTTAGGGCAAAAATCAATGATAGATTTTGTAATTGTATCATGTGATTTAATGGCACTTATTTTGGACACTCTGGTGAAGAGAGGAGCAGAGCTGTCAACTGACCACCATCTAGTGGTGAGTTGGGTCAGGTGGAGAGGGAAGCCTCAGGACAGACCTGGTAAGCCCAAACGTATAGTGCGGGTGAACTGGGAATGCTTGGAGAAGGACTCTGTAGAGAAGACCTTTAACTCTCACCTACAGCAGAGCTTTTCTGGCATCCCTGTAGAGGTTGGAGACATTGAACCAGAATGGACCATGTTCAAAGCTTCCATTACTGAAGCTGCAACTGTGAGCTGTGGTCTCAAGGTCATAGGTGCCTCAAGGGGTGGTAACCCACCAACACCCTGGTGGACACCAGCAGTTATAGGGAAGCTGTCAGACTGAAGAAGGAGGGCTTCAGGGATAAGTTATCCCGGGAGACTCCAGAGACAGTTGCAAGGTACAAACAGGCCCGAAGGATGGCAGCCTCAGTAGTGAAAGAGGCAAAGCAGCGAGTGTGGGAGGAGTTTGGGGAAGCCATGGAGAAGGATTTAGGTCAGCACCAAAGCGCTTCTGGAAAACGGTCCGGCACCTCAGTAGGGGAACAGTGGAAACTGTCCAAGCTGTTTATAGTAAGGATGAGACGCTGTTGAGCTCAACTGAGGAGGTAATGGAGTAATGGAAGGACCACTTTGAGGAACTCCTGAACCCAACTAACCCACCCTCTAGGATAGAGACGTAGCTGGAGAATGATGGAGGATCAAGATCAATTTCCCTGGAGGAGGTCACTGAAGTAGTCAAAAAACTCCACAGTGGCAAAGCCCCAGGGATTGATGAGATCCATCCAGAGATGCTGAAGGCTTTGGGTGTCAAGGGACTGTCATGGATGACACGTCTCTTCAACATTGCCTGGAATTCTAGGACAGTGCCTAGAGGGGCAGACAGGGATGGTGGTCCCAGTGTTCAAAAAAGGGGACCAGAGGGTGTGTGGTAATTACAGAGGCATCATATTACTCAGCCTCCCTGGAAAGGTCTACTCTAAGGTTTCTGGAAAGGAGGGTCCGGCCAATAGTCCAACCACAGATTGAGGAGGAACCATGTGGATTCCGTCCTGGTCGTGGAACAGCAGACCAGCTCTTTACGGTTGCAAGGATCCTGGAGGGGGCCTGGGAGTATGCCCATCCAGTCTACATGTGTTTGTAGATCTGGAGAAGTCTTATGACCGAGTCCCCCGGGATATATTGTCGGAGATTCTTTGGGAGTATAAGATAAGAGGGTCACTACTCTGGGCCATCCAATATATCTATGCACAAAGTGAGAGTTGTGTCTGAGTTCTGGGTAGTAAGTCATACCCTTTCCCAGTAGGGGTTGGTCTCCGTCAGGGCTGCTCCCTATCACCTATTCTGTTTGTTATCTTCATGGACAGTATCTCCAGGTGTAGTCATGGAAGAAAGGGGTTGCAATTCGGTGAATATATTATTAAATCACTGCTTTTGGCAGATGATGTGGTTCTGTTGACATCATCAGTCTCTGACCTCCAACACTCACTGGATCGGTTTGCAGCTGAGTGCGAAGCAGCTGGAATGAGGATTAGTACCTCTAAATCTGAGACCATGGTTCTAAGCAGGACACCAGAGGATTGTCCAATCCGAGTAGGGAATGAGCCCTTACCCCAAGTGAGGGAGTTCAAGTATCTCGGGGTCTTGTTCTCAAGTGAGGGGAGAATGGAGCATGAGTTGGACCGGAGAATAAGAGCTGCTGGAGCGGTATTGTGCTCCCTTTACCAAACCATCGTTAACAAGAGAGAGCTGAGCCATAAGGCAAAGCTTTTGATCTACCGGTCAATGTTTGTGCCCACTCATGACTGAAAGAACAAGATCACGGATACAAGCAGCTGAGATGAGGTTTCTTAGGAGGGTGTCTAGTGTCTCCCTTAGAGACAGGGTGAGAATCTCAGACATACGTGAGGGACTCGGAGTAGAGCCTCTGGTCCTACAAATAGAAAGGAGCCAGTTGAGGTGGTTGGGGCATCTAGTAAGGATACCACCTGATCGTCTCCCAAAAGAGGTGTTTCAGGCACGTCCAGCTAGGAGAAGGCCACAGGGTAGACCGAGGACCAGATGGAGGGATTATATCTCCACACTGGCCTGGGAACGCTTTGAGATTTCCCAATCAGAGCTAGTGGATGTTGCAAGGGAACGGAAAGGTAGGAGATCCCGGCGGAAATCAGCTACCTCCCTGACCCGACACCGGATAAGCGGTTGATGATGGATGGATGGATGGATTTCAAATTATCCAACTTCCATTCTTGTCATTTCTTTCCTTTGGTTAATGCACCTTGAATTTTTGCTTTGACACAAATGGTATAGATTTTGTCACAACTAGGATTAAATATATGAAAACATCCCTTATCATTATCTTCCTTTTTTCACAAAGATGGTAATTCAGTAAAAAAAGAGAAGTTTCTACTAGCTCTAAAATTCATTCTTGCTTAAAATTGGAGCAAGCTTTCTGGTTTCTAGATTTCCCAGTTTCTAAACAAATTCTCTTTGAAATTATGAAATAAATTGTATGTTAATATGTAGCCTAATGTAACATAAAGTTAAAAAAAGCATCACTCTAAATATGTTGTAACCACTTTCCGTCCACTGTTGACATTTTAATGGCTTCCCGGAAATAGCTGCCAACAGCGCTGAGTGCAGTGGAAATTTCCGTGAAGTCATTGGTTTGGGGGAAATTCGTAACCGCCGAATGGTGTCCAATGCACGTGTTGAATGGTCATTTCTCACCGTCTATTTTGTATTTTGGGAAGTGAGTAAGTGATGTAAATGTATGGTGGCCAAAACAATCATATTTCGTACCTAATTTTAGATATAGTTTATATTAGGTTTGTGTTTCTTAGTTGATGTTGCGACGGAGTCTTATGATGACACTAGGATTCTTCGTTGCTTCTAGTGTTGCTCCAGTATCCTTTGTACCTTGACCCTATGCACCTGTACGTTGCTCTGGATAAGACAGTCTGCTAAATGCCTCTAATGTAATTTAATGTAAATTAGTGGCAACATTGTGATGTGTGCACTTCAAATGCAGTTACTGTGTGGCTGCGCAGTCATGGAGCTTAGAGGGAACATTATTAGGGAATAGTTGCAATCAAAGCATTGTGGTTCGAGGATGCTCGTTCCCTCTTTACATATGTGTCCTCTTTGACACCCCATTCAAACCCGCATTTCTCCCTATTGAGGATGTGGGCATCCTCATCCTTCAAAGACAGGTCACTGGCCTGTAGATTAATGTTGACTGTGGAGTCCTGCCCTGACACGTTGGCTCCTCTGTGTTGTGCCATCCTTTGGTCCGGTTTCTGTTTGGTTTCTGAATCATAGCAATCCCCCTCGCACTTAACAACATACACTATATTGCTGTTTGCCAGGCAACCCAATCGGTTGTTGAAGCATGTTTTGGGGTTTGAAAGCAACTTCGACACTTTTTTTGAAAAAACTGCAAATCAGCTTTTCCAAAACTCCTGCCACATACAGAATAACCACTGGTTTGGGCTTAGGCTGCTGTTGTCCTCTCTCTGATTGGCTGGGTGTGGGTTATTGGCTGTATGGTTGTCTTCCTATCTTTTGACGTATGTCCATTTAGGATAACTACACTTAACCAGGGCCTGTTCAATGTGATATTTCTCTCTTTCCCTGGCTGTCTCGTTGATGGAAAATGTTATTAGCTTGGTTGTACAGAGTCCTGATGACTCCTAGTTTGTGCTCCAGTGAATAATGAGCGTCAAACTTAAGTTACTGACCAGTACTTGTGGATTTACGGTAAGCATCAACAATCAAATGTACCCCATCACCAGTTTCAGTCTAAGAAGGCCAACTTGTCATTTTTCTTACATCTTCACCAGTGAATTTGATGTGGTTGTCCATCAAATTAATGTGTTTGGTGAAATGTGGAACTTCCTGAGATTTAATGTCAACCCACTTGTCCTCCCAAAATCTGAACTAATGGCTAGGAGGGGTCCCTGGATAGGTTGTCAGAGCTCTCTTTTCAACTTCCTCAATACACTAGGGGCTAGGGGTGGCATAGCTCAGTGGGTAGAGCGGTCTGGCAATTGGAAGGTTGCAGGATCGATCCCCGGTCCTGCATATAGCATGTCGAGGTTTCCTTGAACAATACACTGAACCCCTAACTGCTCCCTGAGCGCCATATGTTGGCAGCTCACTGCTCCTATACAATAGGTTGGGTCAAAAATGTAGAGAAACCAAATTTCCCCCTACAGGACTGATAAGGGAATCACTTTTAAAAAAAAAAGGTTGGCCACTGTGTCCTCAATACACCCATTTTTCAGCCCACAGTATTAATCTGAATTTGAAGTACGGCGGAAGATACCATTTCGGGATCAGATTCACTTGGTCAGTATTAAGGGTGATCCTATTGTTGAGGTTGGGTTTGTCCTGTGATTTCATACAGACCACCTCCACTGCCTCATTAACAGGAACATATGTAAAGAGAGACACCATATGATACCATTGTTTCATCCCCCTCCATGATTATGTCCCTCACCTTATTTACAAAACCAACAGTCTTCTGAATCTTAACATAGTCAATAAAAAAAGACACTGGTGAGGAAAGCTGTTGTCTTTCGCCAGTGATGTTGAACACACAGGGCTCTTATGATCATGTGACGATGAACTGGTAAGAACTTTGATCATAATAATGGCAATAAATAGTGAAGCAGTTCAAGGCAAAGGGGTTTCCCTTTGGCCGAGGAGAAATTTACTTTTGCAGATTCTCTCTTTGCAACTACAGTGTTTGTCCTGATGCATACTCAATAATCCAGTTAAGGGAGTCACAAAAAAAGTGAACCGGTTCAACTAGATAAAAATTTTAATCAGAAATGTTTCATCACATACAGTTGTATGCCAACCAACAAAAGGTCCTTTGTTTGTGGTCATGTGACTGTGTTGTTTAAGGCCGGGGATGGTTGCAGTTAGCTCAGCCTGAAGATGTCAATGGTTTGAGTGACAAAAGATTTCTGAATAAAATTATTATCAAGTTGAACTCATTCACCTTTTTCGTAACTACAGATTTATTTTAATGACGAGAGTCATCAAACTACTTTTATTTGCAAGTTAGATGTTGATGAGCTAATTAGAGCACACGTAAAAGAAGTGAATCAGTTCAGCTGGATCAGAAGTTTATTTGGAAACGTTTCGTCACTCACCAGGTGACTTCTTCAGTCTGAGCTTATAAGGGGGGGGTTGTTTTCAGCTCAGACTGAAGAAGTCACCTGGTGAGTGACGAAACGTTTCCAAATAAACATCTGACCCAGTTGAACTGATTCACTTCTTTTTGTTATTTCCATACCTGGATTATTGAGAATGCATCAAGACACTTAGCTTTCAAGGTTCCGTTAATTCTCTTAACTTAAATCTAAACTTAATTCTCTACCCTAGTTTTGGGGATGATGTACAGCCTCCTCTTGCAAAATGGTCAGCATCACGTGATTCTGAAATAAAAATATCAGCAAGGACACAGGAGTAACTAGCAGCTCTTTATGTGATCTCCATAAGCCCTTATCGTCCATTGCCACTCCCTTTTGTTTCCTGGCTTTGATCTGCTTCTTTCTGTATCAAAATAATATCTTAATATGCTACAAAAAGGTCTGATGATACCAATAGTGATAGAATGGCTACTTGACATTTGGATACTGTTTTTGCAGCCTCATCTGCTGTATTATTGCCTCTGATGATATCACTGCTCCCTTTCCAATTTGTATGGAATTTGATGATCGTGAGCTTTCTTGGGAGTAGCATTGCAGAGATCAGATCTGTTATCTGACCACCATGCTGTATTAGACTTCCATCCGGCTCCTGAAGCCTCTGTGTTTCCACACTTCACCAATGTGCAGAGTCAGTGTAAACATTAGCTATTTTTTCCCATAGCTAATCCACATACCTCAGTCAATGCTTTTACCCCCGCTACCTACGCTGAGCATGACTGGACACAGCTATTTAGCATTTACTGTCACAAATCTGTTTGCTGCCTATTCCAAAAGGGAAAAACCAGCATGATTGTCTAAATGATCTCTGAAACATGAGTCGTCAATAAATTAGGACAGGTCTGCAGTCACAAGTGGAGTGGGTTCCAAGTCTGGTCTTAACTTCGTAAATCTTATCGTTTCAGCAATGCGCTCATGTGAATCTCCCTCAAACTCAAGAGGAACACTTGCTGAAATTACTGTTGTGCATTTTCTTTTTGTTATATCTGGGTATGTCAAGAGTGGTGTCTATTGCAAACATCTTGCCTGACTTACCACAAACTTCCCTTGGTTTGTTAGCTTGGTGGTCTTATGAAGAATGAAAATGGTAATAGAATAACCCATTGTTATTGTGGATGCCTTTTCATATAATCTAATGGCACCAAGCCTTGATAGTATGCTGGATATCCTAGGACTACATTATCCAGTTTTATGTTGCAGTATACAGTTCGCTGTTTTTGTCAACCACTACACGTCTCCTACACCAGTACCGCTGACACATACAATTTTTTTCGATTTGATATGTTCAGCAAAAATGGTTTGTTATAGACGTGTGTTGCCAGAGCAGGTTCCTTACTACATTGCTTGCTTAATTGTCTCGACAGCTACCAGGGCTTCATTTGGGCAGTGTAAAGGTGCTTTCAACAGTTGATCTCCAGCTGCTTCATGATCTCTATGAGTGGAGCAATTATTTCAGCATAGTCTTCAATCCTCTGTGAACTGAATCCTGTCATAAGCAAAAATATAATTTTCTGCCCAAATGTTTTGTGGATGTGGGGGCTTGCTCACCCCTTCCAATTGTGGAGGTGTTATTGGAATTGGTCCATAGGAAACCATTTTCCCCTGATATTCTACTTGTGTTTTATGGTATTGGAGTTTTGCCAGGGAGACTTTCTGTCTTCTCTCCGCCAACCCCTGAAATGCTTTTTTTGAGTCTCCGTGACAGTCGTCAAGTGTTGGTGCACAAATCAATAGATCATCAATAAATGGTAGCAGCATAGATCACTGGGTAGAGTGGTTGTCTGGCGATCGGAAGGTTGCATGTTTGATCCCCACACCTGCAGAGAAGTATATGTAGGTGTCCTTGAGCCAGACACTGTTTGGCTCTGCTCCCTAATTGCTCTGCTCTGTGATAGACTGGTGACCTATAAAGGGTGTACCCCGCCTTTCGCCCAATGAGGACTGAGATAGGCTCCAGTTCCCCTGCGACCCGATTTCGGATAAGCGGTTTACAATGGATGGATGGTATTGATAGGTCTTTGAGTTCCTGTGTGAGGACCTGATTGAACACGTGATGGCTGTTTTTGTAGCCCTGGGGAAGCCGTGTGTAACTGATATTTTTTCCCTGGTATGTGAAGGCAAAAAGATAGTGTGAATCTTCAGGTAGTGGGACACTGAAAAACGCAGAGCACAAATCTATCATGGTGTAAAACTTGGCGTTGGATGGCACATTCGTGTGAAGAATATGCGGATTTCTGCAGGCCAATATTGCACAACATCATTTACTGCTGTTAAGTCATGAAGCAAACAATATTTTAGTCTCTCTGCTTTTAGGATGGGCAAATAGGCGTATTGCAGATGCTACATGTGTCTGTTTAATACTGCTGCTTTCATAAATCCTTCTGTTCTCTTACTTCTTCCTCAGCCTCTGGTTTCATGGTACCGTGTTTCATTGGTATCATGGTTAGATGACAGTTGATCAGCAAAATATGTCAGTATGTCTTCTATCAGAGTAGTTTTGCTCTGTTCAACTTTGGATATAATTGACAGCATCTTCCATGCTGGAACAGTCACTACTTGTGGCTTTGGGAGCATGAATGTATCACAAAGGATTTTAATCATGGTGATTTTATGTGAGACAAGAATCAGTGGATTGTCTGTCTCTTTCCATTCAATTTGAGCAGCAAAGCACATCATTGGTTTGATATCTTTCGATTCATGATGCACATTCACCACCAAAGTAAGGTATGATGCAGACTCGGCTACAAGTTTGGTTGTACATTTAGAGATGCTCTTTGTGGACCTATTACAATGTACTGTGTTATTAGTTTGAAAATCATGTCTTTTGTCATTTCGTCCCACTATTATTTAAATACTGCACTGTATGAAGGATCAAAGTACATTGTACAGTGATCATCAGTTTGTGGGTCAACTGCATCTGGGATTTGGGCTCAAATTATTTTTTTCTCACTTCTTGAGTATTTTCGTTACTGGCACAATAATTAATCCCAGCCAGTAAACTTTTGTGCACGTTAAATATGTGTTCATTTGGAAACTCAATCCTGAGCTGTCAACCTACACCCTTTGTGGTGAGCACCAAAATTAGACTTTCAGTCATACAAAACTTTGGAATCGAGATTTTGTGGTCTGTTGCCTTTTGGGGTATTCTAATTCAATTTCAGGCTTAGCTCAATGCCTCACTTATAGGCAGTATGAGACATGGAGTAGATGAAGTGGGATGAGCTGCAGATGACCTGTTATTCTCAACAAATTCAAAACCCATGCTAATATTTACATTCCCTACCAGCAATAGATAAAGTCTTATGTCCTTTAACCCAGCGGTCCCCAACCTTTTTTGCGCCACGGACAGGTTTCATCCAAGACAACATTTTCATGGAGCGGCCTTCATTTGCTCCGCCCGTCATTTGCTTCGCCCTTCATTTGCTCGATAATCGTTAAATGACGCAACCTGGCTACTGTATTTGAATAACAAATCATCCGCAGTGGTTTTATGTCAAATGCAAACATCAACAGAAAATAAACAACCTTTTGTTCATAAATTGATAATCTATAAATGAAATTATTTATTTTAGAACAAAAATCCTTTCTAATAAGAAATAATTGTAATAAAAAACGCGATTCAAGTGACTGCGCTGATTAGGTTTATTTTGAAACATAGGGACTTACAATCAGTGCATTCAACGTAGGAGGAATACTGATCAATTTGATATAAAAAGGTGAACAAGTCAATCAAATAATAATAATGAGAATTAGTGGGAGCCCTGAGCTTGTTTCTCTACAATGAGCCGGTCCCATCCAGGGGTAATGGGAGACAATGACACCCTACATGTATTCCGTACGTCCAGTTTACTTCATAGTTTTGTTTTGGTTGCGGTCACTTCAGAAAATCCCGCTTCACAAAGATAGGAGGTTGGAAGTTGAAGCGGGGTTTATCATTGTTTTGGGTGATCTCAGAATATTCTGCCTCGATTTTAACCCAATACACTGGCGCAGTTGTTGTCTGAAACATACTTTTAAGGCCACCGTCATTTGCAGTTGATCTAGTACGGACAGTCTCGATTCACCAGGTTTGTTCACAAATGGGTCGCGGATCCTTCTTTTGCAGTCCGTGGGTATTTTGTGGTCGGGAAGTACCACTCATGCTATTTTAAAAGGAAAGACAGGTGATCGTACACAAGCTGGGAGAACGATGGATCAGGCTCAGTCTCTTCCAGAATCCCTGACAATGTTTGAAACATGTCAAATATCCCTCAGTTCACTCGCCGTCCCCACAATTCCAGTTGGCCTTTGAATGCAGCTACTTTATCTGCCAACTTGAATACAGTTGTCAATTTTCCCTGAAGTGACAGATTAAGTTCATCGAACAGGTTGAACATGTCGCACAAATGAGCGAGTTTTGTGACCCATTCCTCGTCACTGAAATATGCTGCCAGTGGTGACTTTCTGAAAAAACCCTCTGCAGCAGCTCTCGTAATTCAAACACCCTTGCCAATGATCTGCCTTTAGATAGCCACCTTACTTCAATGTGTAGGAGAAGGCTTTTGTTCTCAGCGTCCATCTCCTCAGAAAGCTGCTCGAACAGACGCGAGCTAAGGGCACGCACTTTGATGTGCTTAATAATTTAATGACATCATTCAACACGCCAGGTTCCCCGCGCCGGCGCGGGTAACCCGGCGTGTTGAAGCCGAAAGAGGAACCTGTGCTGTCTTTTTAACTGCAGCCTCTTATAGAAGTTCACGGCTGGTAACCTATCACGTCACTTAGACCTGTCTAGAGGCACAGACGGATGCAGTTGTCTCTGCGTCTTTCCACATAGAAGTCCAGTGGCTGCATAGCTCAGTGGGTAGAGCGGTCGTCTGACAATCAGAAGAGTATAGGATCAATCCCTGGTCATGCACATATTACATTAGTATGTCGAGGTGTCTTTCAGCAAGACACTAAACCCTTAACTGCTCACTTGATGTACGTTACTCTGGATAAGAGCGTCTCTTTAATCCCTTTCAAAATAAATCATCCTTAGACTGATAATAAATAAAAAAGAGAGAAATGTTCAAACTTTCTGTGTGGCCCGGTACCTAATGCCCCGTGGTCCTGTAACAGGTCGCAACCTGGTACCTAATGGCCCACGACCCGGTACTGGGCCACGACCCGGTGATTGGGGACTGCTGCTTTATTCCATCCTGCTTGGAGGCATTGTTTTTCCATCTTGGATTTTTTTTTCTGTCGCGTTAGCCTTCACTTTTGAACAGATATAGTATTTCTAGTACTAGGTCTCTTTTCTTCTGCTGTTTTTTTGCCTTTCTCATTTGGCTTAGTCCTTTATCCAAAGTTCCATATTCTCACAGACACTCACATCAAATGTACCTCCCTTTGGCCAAGCACCTTTGAGTTCTTAGGTCCGTTTTTCCCATTTCTCGGAAATTTTCTGAATTTCTTTAATGTGCTCTGGGTGCTTAATTCCCAGTTACCCACCAGTAACCCACTCATGATTGAATTGTCTGGTGTTTCCTTGGAACCTAAATGCTCTTTTAAATCTCATACTTATTACTTCAAATGTCAAATGAGCAGTAAGGTGGACTTGAGAATCGAAGCTGGAAGTCAACTATCCAATCAGATCTTGTGAAAGCTCCAAAACAGTTTAAGCAATCAAACTATTGGGTAGACTTGTAGGGTAGATTTCGGATTCAGAACAGTTTAAGCAAAGGTTTTTTTTTTCTATCTCCCTGTCTTTGTCTTGTGGGAGAAAGGAGGAAGGGACACAACTTTCTGCGTCCCAATGCTTTGCCAACTCAACTCTTACCAACTGCGCACTTTCTCCCCTTGACCCCTCTTCAAACCTGCCGATAACGGCAATTATGTGGTCGAGAGAAATGATGCCAAACTGCGAGACTTTATTCAATCAACATACGTAAAGATCTTCACAGCACAACACCCCAAGCTATTCTTGTTTACAGCTGTTTTTATGCTTTGCAAACGCCCATACAGGGGGCTCTAGGTGGACCTACTGAAAACACCCCTTACTTGGCAAATGTGCTAAATGCCTGGTCATCTTGGCCTATCCCTAGCTATTGTTTAAAGGGAGCACAGCTTGAGAATTTGTCTGCATTAATCCATTCGCATGATTCTTCCCAAATAACAGGAAGCACCTTTTGCTGGGCTGCATAGCTCAGTGGGTAGAGCGGTTGTCTGGCAATCGTAAGGTTGCAGGTTCGATCCCCGGTCCTGCATACAGCGTGTCGAGGTGTCCTTGAGCAAGACACTTAACCCCTAACTGCTCCCCGAGCACCATATATTGGCAGCTCACTGCTCCTATATAACAGGTTGGGTCAAAAATGCAGAGAAATCCAAATTTCCCCTTGCGGGACTGATAAGGGAATCCTTTCCTTTCTTTCTTTCTGACTACACCCTTTGAACGTTTGACAAAACAAATTCTCTCACACCCGACCCAGGATAAGCGGATAATTGTTTGATGATGGATGGATGGATTTCCTATTGTTTATTGCCCTAACCTGATTCACATCCTTCCCAGCTTGGTCCTTCTGCTTAGCTAATCGATAGAAGCCTTCTTGTCGATTTACCATCATTAAACTGAGGAGGGGCGCCTCTGAGTACATCTATCGCCATCTTACAATGCTGTGATAGCAACTATTCCCGAATTCTCTGTAAATAGTATATATTACCATTGAAATTCCAGTCAATGTTTAACTTTTCATATGAAACAATCCTGTGTTTTAGTTGTTATGATAATAATAATAATAATAATGATTCCCTTATCAGTCCCGCAAGGGGAAATTTGTTCTCTGCATTTTTGACCCAACCTATTGTATAGGAGCAGTTAGGGAATCGAACCTGCAATGTTCCGATTGCCAGGCGACCGCTCTGCCCACTGAGCTATACCGCCCCATATGCAATTGTAATTTCAATTAGGATTGGGATGCCTGCAGTCTAGATTGAAGATGTCACCTGTGTTAGGGATGTAACCTTTTTTAAATAAGTCCTGTCCACGTTAATGGAGTCAACTTTTTTTGTTATTAATAGCTTTAATTTTTCAACAAAAAAAATAAATTGAAAAATAAATATTCCTATCTTGGCATTTTGGGTTCTGCAATTTCCCCCTGTGGTACTAATAAAGGATTATCTTATCTTATCTTATCTCGGGTTTATTGTTCACCTGTTATAAAAAATCAGTTTCAACGTATTTCTTTTGTGTGTGTGATGTCAGGTAGTTTCAGTTAAATTGGACCCATCTGCAGTGAGTGATGAGAAGGCCAAAAGAGTTGGACTGCATCCTGTTCGTGATTGGAAAGCCTTTGGCCTACAAGGCTATCCAGGTAAACCGATACAAAAAGATTATGGCCTGTTTATCGAGTATTTTCAGGTGATGTCATCAGTCAAGCTGCTGCCTTGTTTGAGATATTCAATGTATAGATGTACAGACAGCCAAGTAATTTGTACTCTTACATTTGCTGAGGAAAGTTGGTAAAAATGATTTATTACTGTGCTGTGTACAGGTGCCATAAGAACCAAAATTGTGAAATGCATCTAGAATATTAGAGATTGTCCAAAATTCTACAAAATCAAGGGGAAAAAATATGTAAACTGAATGAGGAATGATGGCGGTCATGGCTTTCCCATCTAAATCAAAACTTTGGAGGAAAAAATGGATAAGGTCAGGGTTTGCTTAGTTAATTTTTTGTCAGGTAATCAGAAATCTTTTAAAATCCTTTTCAGAATATTTATGGGGAAATTATCTGGAGAAGACAGTAGAGAGTAATGACAATGCTTAGTGTTGGGCTTTGGCCGAAGTACATTGATGGGCCTAAATTGTTTCCATTTTTTGGTCATTTGCGGTATTTGAATCAATATAATACATTGAAATTAATTTTTATTTATTTCCTTTTACATTCTCATGTATATTGTTATTGAATTACCTTTCATTTAATTTTATTTTTGCGGGCCAAAAGAAGTAGAGCTTTTTGAACCTGCTGCTTCTGGCTTGTCAGTCTCTGAATCGAGTGCGCTAACCACTGACATACTGCGGGACCCGTGTGCCTCGGTGTGCTAGACAAAATATCATATTCTTAATGATCCACTAACAATAGATTTTCTGGACAAAAGGGAGAGTGATGCATTGCTAATGATTGATAGTGCATATATGCTGCGGTTCTGTGAACCTATCTGAGTCATTGGTAGAATTTCAACAGGAAAAAAAATATTGTAGGGGTCTTCACCACCTATTATTTTAGTTTTCATCAAGCATCTTGTATTTTCACTTGCCTGGAGGTCTTTGCTGTGATTTTGAACATCTGCTCACTTTTTGATAGTATTCAATATGCTTGTGTCTTCAAGTTAAATTCAAAAGTGTTTTCTTAGAAACGTGCTTCACTTCTTGCAATGCCTCCAATATAGCTGCACGTACAGGTTGCAGCTCTTCTTCTGGTCAGTTATCACATCAGTGAAAGACTATATAGACCCCCCTTTGTGTTTTTGTAGTTACCCGAGTCTCTTTGCACAATTGATTTTGAAAATGTATCTTTTTCTAGCCCCCAAAAATAAAATTGCAGATCTTCCAGTATCATTTACAGCACTGTTCTGTCCTACAGGGTTCATCTTCATCTCCAACCCTTTCTTGCTGGGCTCTCAGGCATTCTGGGTCAAACAATGTCTGAAGAACTACCCTCAAAAACCCAACATGTGTAACCTGGACGTGCACATGTCCCCAACTGAGACAGAGGACATCTGGGGCAAGAGTGCGCAATGTCTTAGGTAGAATATACTTTTCTATTCATCCTTCTGATTGATAAATCTAGACTAAGTTGTATTGCTTTGTGTCACAGCATGCACCCGGATACCAAAAACTTGCACCAGCATTTTGCAATTTTCATAGACTTTAAAGTTTGTACTTGGTTAAACAGATGAATTTGGCCAACCTACCACTACCATCATATTTTACATCAACAACATGAAATATATCAAAGTGGCATATTTTGTTTCGCTTTTCTCCATGTTAACTCCCATCTTGTTATTGAAGCTCTATTACAGGTTAATACCACCCTTTTTGTTGTTCAACTCTCCACAGGATTCCATCGTATGGTAGGGGAAAACCAAAAACACTCCTGGAGAAGCTACGCTGGGTGACTCTGGGCTACCATTATAACTGGGATACCAAAGTAAATACTCTTTTTCTGTGTAATAAACTAATTTAAGGACAGTTTAACAAAGAATTCATGCTAATTTGGAAGATTTTGGAAAATGTATTACAAATTTGTTGCATAACCATAATCAAGGAGAGTGGAGCAGTTTGCCATTTTATCCCAGTAGACCAATTTACTGGGATTTATTTTTCTCAAACTGGAAAGCACAGGCATACATGGCTGTATGTAGTATAATTTTGGAAATATGATGATGAGAGACCCAAGCCCAGCCCTTTATGAAGTGTGACATAGTTGATAAAGGGTTTGGATAAGGGTAAATATATCATAAGTAAGTGGATTTGGGAATGTTTCACCTTGGCCAATCAAATAAGCTACTCACATGCACTTTAATGTGCCGTGATTAGAAATAGATAATTTTTAATAGACAAAATGGTTTAATTCTAATAATTCATTTTAGGAGGGTAAACTCTTTAGACTAACATCTATTACACAGTCAGATACATACTAAACATGACCAACTGCCTAATATGCTGTTAGTTCCTGTGTTCTGCTAAAACAGCACTGACCCACTGAGGCATCAACTTTACCAGACCAATGAAGGCGTCTTAGGATATCTGGCACTAAAAGATAGACAGCAGATCCTTCAAGTCCTGTAAGTGGTGAGGTGGAGCTAAGGTGGATTGGACTTGCCAGCTTATCACCTCCAAATGCTGAATGGAATTGATATCCGGCAAAAATTGGGACTAGGGTAACACCTTGAACACTACATCATGTTCCTCAAACCATCTCTGAACAATGTGTGTAGTGTGGCAGAGTGCCTTATCCCACTGAAAAGGGCCACTGCCATCAGTGAACACCTTTACCATGAAGGGCTGTACCAGGTCTGCAATGATGTTTAATTGGTGGCACATATCAATTTGATGTACACAATGCCCAGAACCTCATGCTCCCTCCACAGGTTTGTCATATTCCCACAGTGCATCCCGATGCCATCATTTCCCCAGAAAAACAGTGCACACATATACAGCCATCCACCTGATCTTAAAGGAAATGGGACTCATTGGACTAGATGACATTCATCCCCTACTACAAGGCCCAGTTCGGATGCTCATGATGTAGACAGTTTCGACGGTGGCCAGGGGTCATCATGGACACTGATCAGTCTGCAGCTACACAGCCCCATACACAGCAGGATGCGATGCACTGAGCATTAGGACACATTTCTACCATTCCCCTCATTAGAATTGTCTGTGATTTATGCTACAGTACACCATCTGTCGGGATAACCAGGGGTGCACATAAAATCGAAAATCAGGAATGCGTGATGCCACTTGTGTTACTAAGCGTCTTAGCGTACTGGACTGATCTCATCTAACCTTACTTACACATTTTGTTTGTGAGTTTGTCAACTACAATTAGAGATGTCCAAAAGTCAATAGACATTAAGCAGCTTCTTTGGCGTTTCACCACCTACAAAGAAACATCAACTCGAGCCAGAGCCGAAGAAAATTAGACTTTTTTCGGGAAAGTGGCTCCAAGATGCGCTGTGACTTGAGGCTAACAATGAGTGCACTGAAATGCGCTGTGAAATGTGCGCTTAGATCCACAACTAGCACACAAAACAGGTGGGTTTTATAAAGGCTCAATGAATTTCAACCATCCTTTATTTGACAAACAAGGAGCACACGAATGTGGCGCAAGTCAGGGCTAATAAAGCTAGCAAAGAAGAAATGTCCAGTTGCCCACTTGGCAGATGGCGCGTACCAAACGGTATCTCCTGGTACTCAGCTGACTCACTGAAACAGTTATGTGCACCCCTGGGGATAACTTTCATGGCGCATAGATGGACAACACCATTTCACCAGGTTGTTTGTGCTCACCACTGTTGAGCAGAAGTACCCCACAAGCCTTGCCATTGCAGAGATGCTCTGTCCCAGTCATATGTGCATAACATTTTAGCCCTTGTCAAAATCCCTCAGGTTTTTTCTCCTTCCCATTTCTCACGATTCCAGCACATTGCCTATGAAAACTGATTGTTTGCCAACCATCTAATCTACCCCAACCTTAACATAAGATAAGATACTGTAGCATTTATCTATATCATGCCTAATTCTGTTATACCTACTACTTTACACACATTTTTTGCTTTGCTCTATACTTATTGCTTTTTATCTATGTGTATATATACACACATATATACATATATATTGTATATACTTCTTGTAGCATAATTTCCACCAGCACCCTGCTGGCCAACAGTACAGGTGGTCATTGGTAACCCAGGCCTCTATTGATCTGGTATGGAAATCTGATTTATGATTCCTATATTTATTTGACTTGGCAAAGGTTTTATGCTGGATACTCTTCCAGGTACAACCTTCCCTATTTATTTGAGCTTTTGACTGGCACTAAAAGTGGCTGGGTTAATGTAAAAAGCTGCACATGATCTCTCTCTCTCAAAAAACAAAATTCACTTTCATAAAGTAATTGGAGAAGTATAGAGACATAAGAAGTTGAATTGTGTCTTTTTGGATTCAGAGAAAGCATATGACAAGGTGCCAAAAGAGGAGCTGTCATACTGTGTGAGGAAGTCAGAAGTAGCATAGACGTATGTAAGAGTGGTGCAGGGTATGTATGAGGGCAATGTGACAATGGTGAGGGATGTGGTATGAATGACAGATGGGTTCAAGGTGGAGGTGGGGTTACATCAAGGATTGGCTCTGAGCCCTTTCTTGTTTGCAATGGTGATGGACCGGTTGACCGATGAGATCAGG
>OMLC01096359.1:0-13165 GCA_900302585.1 Regalecus glesne | reverse complement strand
CTTGAGCAAGAAGTGAATCCCTAACTGCTCAGCTCCTGCGATGGAATTGTGACCTGTTCAGGGTGTACCCTGCCTTTCGCCCCACGAGAACAGAGTTAGGCTCCAGTTCCCCCGCGACCTGATCTCGGATAAGCAGTTGTCGATGGATGGATGGATATATATATACACATACACATGTGCGCACACACAAACACACATGATGTTGTCTGCATGTATTGAACCTGTGGCTTAGTGTAATTTTGACTCTCTCTACTATCGTTCTTTCCTAGCTGCTCCTGACATCACAAGCCACAAGCGAAGTGAGAACAAGAATGAAGGACAGCGTGCTATACTCTACTGCAAGTCTGTGGGCTATCCCTATCCTATCTGGACCTGGCGTAAGTTGGACAGCGGTGTCTACATGGTATGTCATCACTCTCCATGAGTTAAAAAACACAGGCTTTGCAGAACTCCCACACACCCATGCACATCATTCAAAATGCATTGTTTTGTTTGTAAGTGGGTCAATAAGCAGTTTACTCTCTGCTGAAGGATAGTAAGCCACAAAACACAATCTTGTGCATACTCGGATTCCCTTTATTGAAATGTGTACTCCTGATCCCATGATAGGAGATTGAAAACTCATCTGGACGCTTCTTCATCAACAACAAAGACAACTACACTGAACTCCACATTATCAACCTGGACATTGGCTCGGATCCAGGGGAGTACCAGTGCAATGCCACCAACATGATTGGCACTTCGTCTGTGATCTCAATTTTGAGGGTGCGCAGCCACTTGGCGCCCCTATGGCCTCTGTTGGGGGTTTTGGCCGAGATCCTTATTCTGGTCATCATCATTGTTGTCTATGAGAAACGCAAGAAGCCAGAGGATATTCAAGATGGTGAGTCAGTGACAGCAGTGGTTGTGGCTCTTTTTGTGTCTTTGTTATAAGGATAATAGTGTTTTACATTGCATGTAGTATTTTAGCTTCCACGGTGCTTTTAGTGAAGCCCCTTTCTTTGCACGCAAAGCCAACTGAGTATAGGTTTTGTGAAGTAACGTAACAAAGAGGGAAGCACATGTTTACTGTCTGCAAACGTCATTCCTTTGCAGGACACACTAACTCTGTCATTTGATACTACGTTGTGCCAGCGCTCAATAATTCAGTCTGGTAATGTTGACCCAACAGACAGACACTGTTGCAGTGGGTCACACCTTACAGGGATAATTTCACCCATTTAATATTAATCAGAAATATGATATTGCAATATCACAAGATATATCCTTTCTTTAATTATTCAGGAGTTTCCAGGGATTTTTTTACGCTTTCCCAAGCCAGAGAGATGTCATTAGGAAAACAATATGACTGCCATGCAGGCATAATTTAAGGATACTCTTTATTTCTAATAATCTAACTATACTGTAAATTATGCATCACTAGCATTTTGATGATCCTTTCCTCTCAATGAATTTCACGATCATCGCATTGCTGATTTATGCAGTATGCAGAGGGTGAATATCAGCGACTCTTAATGATATCTGAAAGTATGTTCTGAGAATTCATTGCCAAAAGAGAATTATTTCCGTATTATTGGACTTGAGCTCAATTTATTTGTCTTTATGATCTTTCAGTGGTACACGGGCATTACAAAGCTGTTGCAGATCAGAAGCCATATACTAGAAGTTTGCACAACATGTTTTTTTTTAACTCAAGTTTGGCTTATTGTACTTAGAATCAGATTAGACTTGGGTATATTTCAACAAATTACTATAATATCCCCCATCCTCCCCCTTTTTTAAATCGCATAACCCAAACCATGTTTGTGGTAAGTGAAAAACTTTGCATGCCTCATAATTCTCACAAAGCATCCAGTCTCATCTTCTTCTAATAGATGATTTATAGTCCTCTATACTTTGTACAGTCTTAGTTTTATGATAGTGTTCAGTTTATGATAGTTTTCAGTTTAAATCAATATGCTAAACATATGTTTTTGTTAAAAAATATATTACTCTCGGTGGTCCTATATATTTAGGTCACACAGTATGGAGTTTTCAAATGGCATGCATTTTACCAAAATGGACCAAAAGTGGTGTTTTTATTTGCTGATACTGGTGCCATTTTCCAGACAACCCACGTAGTTTTATCTCTAAGATCTACCTTGTTAGGGTATTTCACTCACCTTTCTGAACAAACACATTTTTGTGAGCCTGTCTGTGCATGACAAAAAGTATATGCTAATTTAACCTTTGCCTGAACAGAACTGTTTCTACTTGCTGACCGCATTTAATTTGTTGCTGTTCTGCTTTTATTACATTTTGTCTGTTTGTGAATGACTCTCATGCCTAGTATAAAATGGATTTTATTCAGTGTGTGGCCTGTGCACTAACCAGCCTTTCCATGCTATCATCTCATGAGCATGACTACAAAACATGCATACTCCTTATTCAGTTACAGATGCCCACAGCGGCTATAGGAACAGCATAAAAAGAATACAAAAAAAGATAAATCAGTTCAACTGGATCAAAAGATTTGTCATTCAAACAGGTGACATCTCCAGTCTGAGCAGACTGCAGCATCCCCATCCTTTTAAACAGTACATTGATACCACTCAATAATAGACTGGGTTCATATGCAAGTTGGTCATTGACTGCACATTCAGTGGTAATGTGCAGTATTATCAGAGGATTGGGGAATACTTGCCATCATGACATAGTAAGAAGATGACAGATGTACTCTCAGGCCACCTCCCCTATTCAACGATGGTCGTTCCCTCTTCACATAAATGGCCTCCTTCGACCCCCTTTCAAACCAGCGTTCCTCCCTATCAAGGATGTGAACATCATCATCCTTGAATGAGTGGCCACTCGCCTGTAGGTGGGTGTAGACCACAGAGTCCTGACCCGACGTGTTGGCTCTCCTATGCTGCGCCATCCTCTTAGCTAGTGTCTGTTTGGTCTCCCCGATGTACAAGTCACTGCAGTCCTCCTGGCATTTAACAGCGTACACTACGTTACTCTGTTTGTGCTGGAGGACCTGATCCTTGGAATGGACCAACTTTTGCCGCAGTGTGTTCAGGGGTTTGAAAGCAACTGAGACGCGATATTTGGAAAATACACATCTCAACTGTTCAGACACTCCCGCCACATACGGAATCACTACCGGTCTGGTCCTGGGCTCCTCCTCTCCCCTCACTCAACTGGAGCTCTGTTTGGGAGGCTCCCTGGTGTTAACAAACGTCCAGTTGGGGTAACCACACTTAACCAGGGCCTGTTTGATAAGTTAAGATATCCCTCTATTAGTCCCATAGGGGGAAATTACGGTGTTACACCAGCAACGTGGAAAGTACAATCAGAGAGGCATCAAATCTAAGGCATAATATATAACAGCAATATGAGATTTCTCTCCATCCCCCAAATACTGACCAGAATATGTGGGTTTACTGTAAACATTCACAAAAAAGAGGCCATTTATGTTAAGTGGGAATGGCCATCATTGAACAGGGATGGGGGGCCTGAGAGTATATTTGTAGTCTTCTTATAATGCTGTGATGACAAATCGCCCCCAACCCTCTGTGAATAGTACTCATTACCGCTGAACATGCAGTCAATGACCAACTTGTATATGAACCCAGCCTATTGCTGTGTGATATCACTGTATTGTTTATAAGGGTGGGGATGCTTGCAGTCAGCTCAGACCGAAGATGTCACTTGTTTGAGTGATGAAACGTTTCTGAATAAACTTCTGATCCAGGTGAACCGATTCATCTATTTTGCGATTCGCTTACCTGGATTATTGAGCATGTATCAGGATATGAAAACAATCCATAAAACCCTGGAGAACAGGTGCACCATGTTACAGAGTTACTACTGTAACATGGTTCCATTTTTCATGCAACTGTATGAAAACATTTGTTAATGCATCAGCGTGCAAAGGGTGTTCAGTGTTCAGTGTTTCTTCAACTCTCAATATTTTCCCTTTGTTGCCTCAGATGATGAACCAGCTGGACCAATGTAAGTATGCATGAGATCTATTCACCATGCGTTTGTGAAAGCTTGTGAAGCTTAGTGTGTTTGACGAAATCATGGTCAAGTCAAGTAATTTTAATTTGTACATGTTTATATATTTTCCTTATTAGACCCAAAGGGGAAATTTGCAATTCTAGCTCATTATCACAAATTTGCCTCAGAAGGTTACTTTTTTTTTCAATTTAACCCACTTAGAGTGCCGCAATACAGCTTTGTTGATAGATTAACTTTTAAATATGTAAATTCAATGGGCAGCACAATGGGCTAGTGGTTAGCACTGTTGCCTAATAGCAAGAAAGTGCAAACCCCAGGCTGTCCCAGGTCCTTGTCTGTGTGGAGTTTGCATGTTCTCCCCATGTCCGTGTGGGTTTCCTCCAGGTACTCTGTTTTTTTTCCCCACCATCAAAAAGACATTCATATTAAGGTTGATACTCCTTTCTGTGTCCCTTAGCAAGGCAAACGGAAAAAGAATTGGAGTTATTCCGAGTGCTGCAGCTGTTTACTGCTCCTATTCAATAGTATAAGCAAAATATAGAGAACAAATTTCATTATATGTATGTACAATGAATTACTATAAAAAGTATTTAAGTATACATAACGCTGATTTAAAATATTCCAGTACATTATTTTAATTCTGCTATTGTGATCCAGCTCACCCACACATCAATAAGGAGGGTAAAGTCAAAATTACTGCAGATATAATTCGAACCTAGTCTGCTATAATATTATGACCAGGGAAGGGCTCAGCTTTTGATGTCATCCCTCATTTAAGTCTAAATCTAATTGTATCATTTACTACCTGTTAAAGGAAAACTAACTCCACCAACAACCATAAAGACAAGAACATTCGCCAAAGGAACACAAACTGAGTGGATTGTGAACATCGTAAGTATTAAATTGTGGGTGGCAGGGCAAAGAAATGTGTGAATGTTTTCAAACTCAATAATCCAGTATGTGACAGTTTTTTTGACTACTTTTGCTGACTACCTGGATTGTTGAGCTTGAAAATATGTTTTCTTTTCATCCATTTGGCATTGTTTTGTCCCATTCTTTGTGAGCACCCTAAATTCACATATCTGTCCCTTTAAAAGGGAGCTGGGTGGGTCGCATACTTGACTGAGAGCTGAGGATGACTTTCAGATGAACGTTGAAATGCACTCCTGTTATGTTTTGAAACTATGTCCAAATGCCCTGATGCAACTATTTTGACTTAAAAGTGTCCATTGTCTCGTAACTGTTTAACATCCCATTAGCGCGAATGATTTTCATTTGTCTGTGATCTCAATTTTCAGAATGAAGTACAACTAATGAATTAACTGCAAAAAATATTGTACAATGACCAGTGAATGGTTCTATTTGTCCATCAAGTAATGACACTATTTCTCTCTTCTTTTGCAGATTACAATGTTTATATTTTGACCATATGAAGGTAAACACAGAGGGAGTCTTTAGAGATTGTGAATAAGAACTAGATGCCATTCAAATACACTGATGGAGGAGTGAAATGGCTATACTATATGAGGCATGCCTTATGATTTTGTTTTGGGAGGGGGTCATCAAGAATAATACATTCCATTATGGAATTAAGATTATAGTCATTGTTGCTGCATGCAGTTGTTTTTTTTAGGGATTTTTTTTCCTATTAATTATTTTTTTCATTTTTACTTATTCTGAAGTAATGCATGCAAGATTTTGACCTTCTGTTTGATACAGAAATGGCTTTTTCCATTCTTTTTTTCTGAGAGTGGCTTCATTATCAGTATCTTTGTTCTAGGGGAAAACAAAACTTTGCAATGTAAAAGAAGATGTCTCCATTATCTGGTATGACAGTTGTGTACAGTTTTATCATTCTGCTGCATACCATTTTATAAGTTGGTACTTGTTCATCATTTTATCAAATGATATCGATTACATTTTAAGGGCTTTGCAATGTCCATTTGATTTGGTTTAAACTTTTATTCTGCTGTATTTATGTATTGTATGTATTAAATCACCATATATGTGTATCAAATCACTACTAATATAAAGAATTTTGATCCTCTATGAAGCACTTAAATGTTCATAATAATAAAAAGTGTATAAATCTACATTAGGAAATCTGTACTCAAATAATTATAATATTCTTTATTTAATTGTGTGTATTGTATAGCATGGTTATTATCCTATGCAATTGACAATATTCAGATATTTAAAGAACATCACAGCTTTTGATTTATCTGTAATAAAGCTTTAAGCTAATAGGGTCACCTTAGTGCATTGATGTCATATCACACAGCTGCATGGATTATCCTTAGCTTCAGCGAGAGGTGTTGTGAGACAGCCCATGGTAGAACTGACGCACGTAAAGCGATTGCAAGACATTTTTAAGAATAAAAATTCTCCAAGAAATACCTTTTGAACTGTTGTCTCATAATTTCTGTGGAAAAACTTCCACACAATCATGTTAAATATTGACATTGTCAAAAGAATTAAATGTATGGAATTGGGAACATTCACACCCATGCAGTTTAATGAATTTTCAAAACAACCCCATCTAGTGGCTGATGGGCAGCCCGCAACAAAAACTTGTAAAATTGTGCTATAGCTGCAAGGGTCAGCAAGCCCTGATTTACTAGATTTGGCGTTTTTTTCTTTTTTTCCTTTTCTTTTTTTTTGGGGGGGGGTAGCTCGATGGTAGAGTGCATGTTTCTGGACCTGACAAGCTAGAGGTTGTGGACTCAAACCCACCATGGGGCATCAGGAAGGACATCCGGCCTTAATCCCCCCAAATTCCATCTCAATCTGTGTCCGACTCCACAACATGGGGACTAACATTGACACATAAAATGGACTTCACCCATAGGTGACACAAATGAGAAAAGTTTACTTTTAAAGCTGTGGTCGTTGCAATGCCACCACTCCCTTCAAATTAGTAAAGAAAGCAAATCAAAATTTGGTAAACGTTCAGTCATTCCAAACCTCTCATCTCCATGATGGACATTTTAATGATGCAAGAGCTGATCACTTGCTTAATGTACAGTATCTGAAGGAATAGTTTTCAAAAGCAAAAAGGATGATGCAATCAAATGCAACAGGATTGAAGGAAAGGGTGCAAATTCAAACACCTTGGAAATCCAGCCACATACCGCACCACAGAACGTTGCTACTGAATTTCAACATTCAATTGTCTTCAATGGTAAGCTCACCCCCCTCCTAAAGTGTCTAATGCTACCTGTGATGCATAGCCCCAGTGGATGTCAATTTGAAAAAAAAAGTGACTGAAAATGAAGTGGGTCTCAGTTTCAGAAAAATTTGGATTACAAAGTCGAGTTGTTTTTTTATAAACTCGCAAATTTCCTCGCCGCCAACGGAGTCGGATATATATGTATCGCTCGTCACACATCTAGTGTTTATCTTGTGTTGCAGATATTTACAGTGGGATTTTCTCATGTGATATCAGACACACCAATACAGTCTCACACAATAAACCAATCCCCCTATGTCCTCATGCTCGGCAAATCATTGAAACTGCCAAGCAATTAAGACATTTCTTCCCCAGTCTAGATGTCCCTCAATGCACAATCGGATCCATTTGGAGGCACTTACTTGCGGCCGTTTAAAAAAACCTCCAGCATCCTCCGGCTACCCACTTAATTTATGTTGGTCAAAAAACCACAGCTAAACAAACAAATTTGTTAATCCAAAGAGAGGCAATGTTTAGTGGGCCTAATGTACCCTCATTTCTCCTGGATCACCACGTTACCACTGTGGAGAAGTTGTGGCTTCTGGAGCTTGGTTCCTGGTAGGGTCACCCAAGACGGATAGGCCAAGGGCAAGTTTCCAACAAAGAATGATCCAACAAAGACCTCAATGACGAAACTGGTGGCTGATGTCTTCAGGTCACATTGCCAGTGAAGACGAATGAAGGCTGTAATAGAGGGTGGTCCCCAATCACCTTGTTTCTCCATGACATTGGACTCTGGTCACCCACTGCCATGTGGTAGCTACAGGCGCATCAGCCTCTCCATGTAAAAGCTGTCCTGCAGAGACTTCCTCCCAGACCACTGATGATGATGATGAATGTGTCCTTGGCCAGTATGTAATATTATAAAACTCCACTAATGCCTTCAAAATGCTTTGCTGATAGGAACAATTCCACCAACATGTCTATTTTTAATACTGGTGGAATATTATAAAGGGGTTTATTGATTAGAGACATGGGCCTCAATTTCCAGCCACAGTTGATTGACAAAGTATCATACACACGAGAACAGGATCTGGCTTCTTCCAGATGGGAGGGTTATAATCGTAGATAAGCGTTCATTTCACCTTATCTGACAGAAGAAGAATCCAATTTATAGCTGTGTGTCCACATATTTTATGGTGTCAGCCTTTACCCTTAATTCGTATATGTTATCCTCCTCATGATATGATGAGCTTCAGGTCTGAGCCGTATCAGTTGTGATTATCTCCCCCATCTCCACAGAAATAACAGACCAGGGCCACGTCAGAGGAGAGCTATTTGTCTTTGTGCAGTGTTTAGGGAATAAATGAGACAGACCAGGCACACCTGCAGTAATCATCCACACCAAGGCCAGCAGTCACCGTCCAATAACAACGCGGTTGACTTCAATTGAGAAAACCACCTTAACAAAAGTCTATGCCTCGCAATTTAGTTTTTTGATCATTCTGCATCTTGTGATACTTAAGATGGGTTCTCCAGTGCTGGATACATAAGGATCTCTCAAGATGCGTGTCACATTGTTTACCGGTTTTGATGGAGTGATTGTGAACAGGAGACAGTTGATTCCCCTGTTGCATCTCCACCATAAGTGTGCTGTCATGTAAAAGGGTTGCAATGGGGTCAAACTTCATAGAAAAGACCAGCATTGTGGTAGTGATAGGAAATATTGGTCTTAAAAAAAGCTGAAGATGGACTGATGAACCATGAGAACCACCCTTACTTATCTGAACTCTATATTAACTTGGTCTAATAGAGGGGGGTATGCTATGTGAAATAGTTATGATACCCTTATCAGTCCCGCAAGGGGAAATTTGGATTTCTCTGCATTTTTGACCCAATCTATTGTATAGGAGCAGTGAGCTGCCAACATATGGGGCTCAGGGAACAGTTAGAGGTTTAGTGTCTTGCTCAAGGACACCTCAACATGCTATATGCAGGACCAGGGATCGATCCTGCAACCTTCTGATTACTAGACGACCGCTCTACCCACTGAGCTACGCCGCCCCACCAGTCTAATTTTAAACAGCCATTGAGCCAAGCAAGAAAAGTTCACGAAGTGGTCTAGAGTTTTGATACCACGGTGTAGTTTAGTGTATACTTGCAGTACTTTTTCTTATTATTGCACTTTAATATGTACATGAAGTATTTGGATACCACTGTGTATTTGAGTATGTACTTATAGTACTCCATGGATTGTCACTTTTTTGTGATGGAGAAACTTGTTTGGTCCGAAGATCCCAAGAGCAATACCATCTGGAGCTATCCTCCCGGTAGGGTCATCCATGGCGGAGCTGGTGGAGCGTGATGTCTGACTTTGGAGAAGCTTCACAATTGCTGGGAAGACAGATGAAGACTGAAGCAGAATTTGGCCCCCATTTTTGCCTAATAAGATGCAGGGGGTGGTGGGAGGGGAAGGGACATGAGAGTGGGTGGGTGGGAGATACTTGTTCACTACCTGTATATTGTCTCAACAAAAAAAGTCAAACCTTTTACTGATGGTCATTTGCTATACTCTCTGTATTGTGCTTTGAGGTTTGATCAATAAACATATTTGAAAAATGAATAAATAAATTGGGCTCCCAAACTGGATGCCACTGGATCCCGACCCAGATCTGTCAAGGACAGCATGGTGACTATGCACCAGTCTCCTCACATTAAACAAAGACACTCACAGATCTCCTCCCCAACAGAGGACAGTCATACTTGCTTCAAGTGGCCACCGATGATAACTTGTAGTAGTTTTGGTTCCACTGTGCACCGCAATGTGTACTTCTGCTACATCAGTATCCATAGTTGCAGTAGAGGCAGGTGGTGGTAATAAAAAGTAAAAATTATCTAAAATTGTTTCAATGTATATGGATTATAAGTATATGTATTACTGAAGCGATACGGTGTGGCAATATAATGTTGATCCTGCAGCATATTATGCTTTGACCTTTGACCTGTATGTTGTTACAAGCAGATAAAGGAACAATGAATAATATGTCCTCATAGCATCTTGAAATTACATTTTTAGAGCTGTGATGTAGTGAGCAGTAACACTTAATATGATGTTTTATATACTTTGCCATAACCTCCCTAAAGCACCAGGAAAGTCTCTAATTGTCCTCATAAATGAATGTCAGTCAGTTGGTTTATCTTTATTAATTGATTATCTCTGGAGTGCCAATGTAAGGTGTAAATGAGTTATGATATCCATGCATCCATTGTCAACCGATTATCCAAAATCGGGTCACAGGGGAACTGGAGCCTATCTCCGTTCTCATTGGGCGAGAGGCGGGGTACACCCTGTATAGGTCACCAGTCTATCACAGGGCAGAGCAGTTAGGGGAACAGTGTCTTGCTCAAGGACACCTCGACACGCATCTCTGAAAGACTGGGAATCAAACCTGCAACCTTCTGATCGCCCGGCAACGGCTCTACCCACTGAGGCATGCTGCCTTTGAGTTGTGATATGGAAATGCAAATTTGCCATACAGCTCTTCTGTGATGACTGGCTGGGTCACGGTGGTATCTATCCATCCTTCGTCAACCGCTTGTCTGAGGTCAGCTCACAGAGGTTACTGGACCCTATACCAGCACTCATTGGGTAAAAGGAAGGGAAAGACTCTTGACAGGTTGCCAGTCCACCTGTTTTCGTCAAGGACACTGCAACACACTTCTCTGTAGGTGCTGGGTGTGAACCAGCAACCTTCCAATCCCCAGTCAACCACTCTGCTCAATAAGCTATGTGGTGTCCTTGTTTGGTTTGTTTGTTTCTTTAGTTGACATTGCTATTTGAGGTTGATTTTGCAACTTGTGTAACTAGATTGTAAGCACTAACCTTTCAAGAAAAATATTTCCCTATTATTTTTGTCTCCATTGAGATGAGCCAAAATTTTAGACTTAAATCCATCCTACTCTGCAGCTGGCTCCCTGTACAGCCCTATGAAACTATTACCCAAATCCATCCAACTTGCAAATATCTATGGTCAACGTGTCCTAACGTGGACATTTGTAAAGAAAGAAAGAAAGACGGAAAGAAAGAAAGAAAGAAAGAAAGAAAGAAAGAAAGAAAGAAAGAAAGAAAGAAAGAAAGAAAGAAAGAAAGAAAGAAAGAAAGAAGGAAGGAAAGAAAGAAAGAGCTCCATTGCATCCTTGAATCCTCCTCTACAAGGGTCCTGGTTCAGTGGGTGGGGTGAGTGCATGGATCATCCCGGCTCCTCTTGCAGCCCCATACAGATTTGCCCGATTATCATTCACGTTAATAAGAGAGCAGGCGAGGATGGATACACCAGTGATCTCAGCAACGTTTGAATGGTGGTGCCGTCTGCATGAATGCATGCTATCGTTCTTGCTTTTTTCATTGACAGAGCTCAAATAGTTTCAGGGTAGGAGGAAGAGAAGGTGCAGGTGGCGGTGGGAGGTGGGCTGGTGGGGGACATGCTTTGTCATTGAGGACCTAACCAGCAGCATTCTCTCACTCCAGCACGTCCGAAGCTCAACATGCTGCATCCTGATGCGCTCCAACACTTGGACCACCTGGATTTACATGCATCACTGTTTCTGCACGATCGTATGGGATTGCGGGTCCTCTTATTGTCGACGCATCTCAATGAATAAAACCAGCGGCGCGAGGGGGAGAGAGAGAGGGAGAGAGGGAGAGATACATAGTGAGAAAGAGGGAGAGGGAGATAGAGAGAGAGAGTGACGGAGAGAGGGAGGGAGAAAGAGAGAGAGAGAGGGAGAGGGAGAGATACATAGTGAGAAAGAGAGAGAGAGAGGGAGAGAGGGAGAGAGAGAGAGGGAGAGGGAGAGGAGAGAGAGAGAGAGAGAGGCACGTTGCAAGTGTCAAATAAGATCAGCGCTTGTCTTGCAGATGATGCGCCGTCACTGTTTTCGCCGAAGTGTGAGGGATTCATGATTCATCCTCCCGGTTTCATTGTGTATTCTCAAAGAGTATTAATTCCTACAAGCTCTCTTCTTTGGTTTTCCCCGGTATGGAAAGATTTCAGTCTTCCATGCGCAAGCGTCTGTACAGCTTGCCACAAAATATCGGACAAAAACATCCCGTGATTGACGAAGGAGACAACAGCGACAAGGACAGCAAGAGGAAAAGTATTCGGCTAAAGCACTTCCCATCTCTATCCCCTGCGAGCAGTTGGAAAAGCATCGAGGAGGCCAGGAGCGAGGAGCTGGACACGAATATCAGTGTGAAGAGCAACTTGAACGGAGACTGTCGCCTGTTTAGGGGCAGCATCTCCTCCATCACTGGCCGACATCCCCTCGGTGCAGACCCGGCTGAGCAGCGGCTTCTCATCCCGGAGGTGGATGCCGGGGTCCCGCAGAGTTTCCCAGCGGAACACGGCCCCGGGGCCCAGGCGGGGGCCACGGGGGGCCCGGGTGGTGGAACCGGGCGAGCGTCTGTGTTTGATCAGTCAGGTTTCATCAAACTGGAGGGCGCCGATCAGCTCATGGCCGAAGACGACAGGTTGTACCAAGCCGGCTTCATGCACCGGCAGTTTGGGGCAATGCTCCAGCCGGGAGTCAATAAGTTTTCTCTGCGGATGTTGGGCAGCGAGAGAGCCGTGGAACACGAGAGGGAACGGGTCAAGTCCGCCGGCTTCTGGATAATACACCCTTACAGTGATTTCAGGTAACGTGGTTGGAAAACTATCACTTGATAGGTGCACACTAAATTCGGCCATGTGGTGACAAATGATAACAATGTCGTCCTCTGGATGTGAAGCCGAGTTCAGTGTGACTTAGTGGAGGACGGGTTTATTTTTTTTCCAAAAAAGTTCAAAGTGCATTCATCACAGCTTGTCTCACTTAATGTGACCGTCAGATCCTGATTTAACCATTCTTGTGGGCCACGCACACATCTGATACATTGTAAAGGATTTGACTAGCATGTGAAATCCTCTTAAAGTCACATTGTCACTCAACTCATAC
>OMLC01096358.1:0-17984 GCA_900302585.1 Regalecus glesne | reverse complement strand
CACACACACACACACACACACACACACACACACACACACACACACACACACACACACACACACACACATAGCACCCTCGTTATTTTTAGTTAGCTTGCTCTCGACAACACAAACATGCACATCTACATCAGCGTTCATCTCCCCTCAGTAGCAGCCCACAGTTACAAAAGTGCACTTTGTTGTGTGCATGTGTGTGAAGGCAGCCCAAAGCACTGGCTGCCAGATTGCATTTTTAAAGGCTGGGTTATGTCTGCAGGCGTTCAAACTGGTCAACAAACGGAGGATACGGTTTGCTGTCCAGAGGAAGGGAATGAGTTCAAAAGAGGTAAAGACTAGAGGTTAACCAGGCTCACAGACAGGCCTGTGTTTACGTAGAATATTAAGTTCTACCGAGAGGATAGGTAGACAGACAGACACGTAGATAGACAGACAGACAGACAGACAGATATATAGACAGATAGATAGATAGATAGATAGATAGATAGATAGATAGATAGATAGATAGATAGATAGATAGATAGATAGATAGATAGATAGATAGATAGATAAAATCACCTAATAAAGTAAAACAGTAAACAGTAAAATGACTATTCCTTCTTTACACTGGATGCCAGTTCTGACCATAGTCAAAACGTGATAGACAGTGTCCATGTGAATAGATGGATGCAGATAACCAGGGAGTAGTCAACTTCTCTGGCAGGGCCGACAGCATTGCTCATGTCTGACATGTAAAGATGTCGGCTGTGCTTTTTAATCTCCTCCATGTTTCATTAGAATACAACAGTAAGAAACCTCCTGCTGGCAGGCAGGGCAGCAAACTGCATGTCTGTACACGTCATCTTAAAAGTGAATGGTCCTAGCTTCGTTTTAAGAATGGTGTCTTCATAAAAGCCAAACCCATATAATGGCATTACCATAGTTACAATGTGATCTGGCCTCTGTATGATCGCAGACCCATGCACAAGCTCCAGAGGCTGCATCAGCATCAGACAGGGTTAAGTGCCAGGAGGACTGCTGTGACTTGTCCATCAGGGAAACCAAACAGATCCTGGCCAAGACACTGGAACAACACAGGAGAGTCAACACATCAGGACAGGACTCCGCAGTCTGCATCCATCCATAGACCAATGAGCACTCTTACAAGGATGAGGATGTGTGATGTCATATTCATCTGCCTCAGACATGTATGTAAGTAAACTGTTAGCATCTGTCTCAGTATCTCTATTGTATTCTCTAGGGGGCTGTGGTAGAGCAACACTGATGAGGCAGAAGCAGTAAGTTCAAACTCACCGCAGGGTGTCAGGAAGGGCATCTGGCCTTAATCCCCCCAAGCTCCATATATCCACCCCCACAATATGGGGGCTAATCATGAGATGGATCACCTCTTATTTTACCTGTATCTAGTCAGTCCTTGTGTGTATATCTGAAGATTGCTGTGTTGTGTCATTCTATGTGAAGTGTCTGTGAGAGCCACGACACTGGAATCAAATCCAGTGTGTGTGCAAACCTATATGACTAATAACCTGGTTAGTATTCTGCCATCCATCTTGTCTCAGTGTGAGGCTACGTGGATGCTACGGTCACAGGTTCCTCACTGTGACTCAGAGAGTAGGTGGAGATCCACACACGCCCCGGTATATCTTCTCCTGTCAGGCATCTAAGGTCAGGCCCCCCGGGTTGTTTCCCTCCCTCATCTGCCTCCCCCCTCTCTCCTTCTGTCTTAGTCACCAGGCCTCTGCATGGCTCTTCACTTTTTAAGTCTCTCTGTCTCTGCTTTAAGCTCAGCAACTCACTTTTGAATTATTGAGTTTGAGTGATGGTCTAAGCTATGGGAGGGATGCTGCATCACAAATGACAATTATATGTAATGTATATGTAATAGTAATAAAAAAGTTTTTCTTACGTGTCCCGATTAGCCTCCATGTTGTGCAGGTGGACATTGATTTAGATAGAGCCTGTGGTGGGATCAAACCTGTGATGACTGCCTTGTCATTTCCTGATAAAGGCATGCTCTGCCACAAAGCTAGCACGGCCCCAAAATACATATATGTATATATGGCCAAATACATTTTCATTATTATATTTAAAGTATTTTAACAGACAATTTTAACAGTTGGATCTGCATTTGTGAAATAGTATACATGTGTGGACCATTGTACCTTTGTATTCTTTTTTGTGACATGGATCTTTCTTGGCAGAGGAGGTGGTGCATGTAGGGAATCTATGGAAGAGGATTTTTTTTGTTACAACCGCTCCCCTGTGAGGAGACAGGGAGAATGGAACACCAAACATCAAATTACAGCTACTTTACCACCATTAGGCATCTCATTAATGTGTGGTCATGATGATATCTAGAATGGTTAATGGATGGTTGCATAATCACTATGCTTCCAGTCAACATGCTGGTTTATCTACACATAGCGGCCTAGGGTGGGTTTGTCATTTTGGTTCCCAAAAAGATTGGGATTTACTTTCCCCATGTCAAAATAGCTGGTAATTTTCAGAATCATGAAAAAAAAAACATGAAACTCAAACAGATGATGATAAAGTTTTGTACAAAATTGTTACAGTTGGTCAATAATGAGAGAGTTCCATTTTACTGGTCACCATTAGTCCCCACATTGTGGGGATGAACATGGAGTTACATGGAGCTTGGGGGTTTAAGGCTCGATGCCCTTCCTGATGCTCTGTGGTGGGTTTGAACCCGCAGCCTCTGGCTCATCAGTTCAACAGGAAACTGATGAAGCTAAAAACCCAGCACAACAGAAGCTAGGGCTGAGGGTGTACTGGAAACATATAACCTCCTGTGATTATATGACCATTGCATCGAGATCACCCTGTTCTACACATATCAGCAAGCACCAAGATCATCCTGTTCAGTCGTTTGTGGTGTTTGTTGCTTTTTTCTCCTATCTTACACACTTACTGGGTGACCGATGTTAACCCCGGGCCCCTCCTTCACCCACTCACTCACTATATAAGAAGCAGACACAGGACGACTTTTTGCTCATTTATAAATATTTATAAATGAATAAAGTAAATAAAGTAAATAAAGTAAATAAAGTTCCGAAGAATCCAATGTTGGGGATGTTTTTGATAATGATAGTGTGGCTACCAGAACTGATGAGGTTTGCCGTGTTATGGAGAAATGGTCAGTGAACAAAGCATGTGGCTTTGACCAAAAAACAGTAGGACATCTGAAGCATTCAAGCGATAGAGTCCCCGTGTTACTTGCTGTGTGTTTGTCTGGATTTTGACTGTGGCACACTACCTGACTCTATGCTGTCAGTCTTATTAGTGCCTGTCACCAAGAACTAAACCAGTAAAACACCCAGCATAGACCATTATAGGCCAACTTCTCTGGCTAGCATACTTTTCAAAGTATCAGAACCAATTCTCTTGGATAATCTTCAAGAATTCACATCAGCTGCTGACAACCTATTTAGTTTTAAATGTTAACATGGCACACGTTTGTGTACATATGCTCCATAGAAGATGTAATACTACAGTATTGATGTGATCTCTGGATGCGTCAACAGCTTTGGACCAAGTTACTCATGGAAAACGACTTGTTAAAACAGGGAGGAGTGAGCAGTCCTCTCCTATGGGATAAGGATCTTGCACTTCTGGTGTTCACACCAAACCATATACGTTAGGTGGGGTGGGGGTATATCTGCACCCTTCCGAGCGGCCAATGGGGTCCAACACAGTGGACCACTGTCACTTGATCTCTTCAGTTCCTACATGGATGATCTTTCTAAAAGGCGTGTAGGACTGGCTGGTTGGCGGGGGATAGTCTTAACCGTCTGTTGACATATGCTGATGACTCACTCCTATTGCTTCCTTATAGCGCTGACTCACAGCAACTGATCAGAGTATGCTCGACTCACGATGCGCAGCATGATATTAAAAAGAACTCCAAAAAGAGTCTCGCCATGACTGCTACAACCAAGGAGGATCAGAAGCGACATGCTCTTTTGTTCTTCATGGCAGACCGAGCACTGAATGTGCTGAACACTGTAAGACATTTGGGTCGCATCATCAGGAAATATTCATGTGATAATAGTGATGACATGCAGCACCAGTGTATGGACGAGCCGGCATGTTGGCACACAAGTTTCACATGTATACAGATGATGTTAAAATAGCTCTTTTCTATCCACCTGTGATGCAGTTACAGTAAAGCAGAGATGGGGAAGCTGCAGGTAGCCTATAATGATGCATTCTGAATCTTACTCAAGCTTCCAAGATGGACAATTACATGTCACATGTTAGTGACTATTGGCCTTTCATGCTGTGTCGAAGAGCTTTATGTACACATTTATCTGTTGATTAATTGATTTAAAAATGTAATGACCAGAGGATGACCCAGATATACAGATAGCTGCTACAAGCGCACCTTGAACTTGACACCGTCCTTGTTCTTCTTGGTGTTTACACACTTGGCATCCTTCCTCCTTGGTGTCAGGAGGATATTTTAGATTTCCTAAATCTTTCCTGGCATCTTGCCAATGTCAGCAGATTAAACCACAGTCTGTGGGTAAGATAAGATCAGTTAAGTTATTCTTTTATTAGTCCTACGAGGGGAAATTTGCAATTCTCTGCATTTAACCCATCCTTTTGTATAGGAGCAGTGAGCAGCCTGCCATGTAGCGCTCGGGAAACAGTTAAGGGTTCAGTGTCTTGCCCAAGGACACCCCAACATACTTTCTACAGGATCAGGGATTAAACCTACAACCTTCTTATCGACAGACGGACAGACTCTACCCACTGAGCTATAATGCTCCCATTTAGATTGAACTTAATATAGATTTTAATATAGTCATAAATCACCCAACTGGAGATCTTTTATGGCATCTTAAAGTTTCTATGGAAGTGTTTAAAAAAGCAAAACTGTAACTATCACATAGTGTTAGCACCTATGATTTAACTCGAGCATGTAAAAACCTCCTCAGTCCACATCTCCTGTCACTCATGCCCACCAGGTCATGAGTGACAGTGTTGGTATGTTCACATGGATTAACTGGTTTAACTGGGATGTTACTGGAAGTATCAGTTAAAGATGAAACATTGATGTTGATGCCCCAGCATGACTTTTGGCTATGTCATCAGAGATTATGTCTCTTGCTTTGATTTCAACACCCTGAGCCAGAGTTCAAAGTGCTGCATATCACACACACACACTCCTCTGGGGTTGACTCCTGCATGGAAAGACAAGTATTTGCAAGCTTCATGACACACTGTACATATCTGACCTGTTATTGTAAATAAACATGTACTGACACATGCCCCTCTCAAAATAAATGAGGGAAAAGCTAATAAAGGCAGGGATGGCTCCCCTTAACCCTGTGTCTCAGTGTGTGAGATACTCAGGCCCTGACCTGAGCTCAGCTCCGCCAATGGTCCAGCAGAATCCACTTCCCCAGCAGGTAGCCTGATCTCCCCCACATCACAACTTTATTTGTGTAGTCCGTTTCCACAAACTACATTTTTGCCTCAATGGGCTTTACAGTAAAACAACATCCTGTCCTTAGAGCCTCACATTGGACACAGTTACAATTACAAAATGGTAATGGGGCAGTTGGAGGTGGGGTAGCTCAGTGAGGAGAGCTGTTGAAGGTTGCAGGTACAATTCCTGGTCCTGCAGAAAGCATGTCAAGGTGTCCTTGAGCAAAACATTCAACCCATAACTACCCCCTGAGCACCGCATGGTGGCTGCTCTATGCTCTTATGTACATTTCCCCATGTGAGACTGATAAGGGGGAAATTATATTAATAATGATAATAATAATAATAATAATAATAACATCATCATATCAGATCTTGTTAAATTTGCTAGCACAGCGCAGCAAATTAACCCAACTCGAAAAATTATGATTGACAGTATGAATGTTACTATATTCAAAGTATTGTAACGGATATAAAATAATTCACAAGTATAACTTAACTCACATAGGAGATTTATTTCTAAGTCTCGCCCCACGCTTACAAAACCAAAAGCACACTGTACTTTTGGTTTAGCAAACTACACTTGCAATTGCAAAAAGAGGTGAATCTGTTCAACTGGATCAGAAGTTTATTTGGAAACGTTTCGTCACTCACCAGGTGACATCTTCAGTCAGAGCTGAAAACAAACATCCCCCTCCTTATAAACAACACATTGATACCAGACAACAATAGGTTGGTTTCATATGCAAGTTGGGTGGTCAACTGCACATTCAGTGACAATGAGCACCATTCACAGAGGATTGGGGAATTTTTGCGATCACGGCATTGTAAAAGGCCGACAGATGTACTCTCAGGCCACCGCCCCTATTCAAAGACGGTCGTTCCCCTCTTCACGTAAATGCCCTTCTTCACCCCCCTCTCAAACTAGCGTTCCTCCCTATCAAGGATGTGAACATCATCATCCTTGAATGAGTGGCGACTAGCTTGTAAATGGGTGTAGACCGCAGAGTCCTGACCTGACGTGTTGGCTCTCCTATGCTGTGCCATCCTCTTAGCCATGTTTTTTTTCAGCTCAGACTGAAGAAGTCACCTGGTGAGTGACGGAACATTTCTTTATAAACTTCTGATCCAGTTGAACAGATTCACCTCTTTTGGTGATTTCCCTACCTGGATTATTGAGCATACATCAAGATACACTTGCAGTTCTGTTACCTAGAGCCTGTCTTGAAATGGTACCCATCAGCTGAGTTGGCTCCATTTTTAATCGTGTAGATGGTCCTATGCATGTACTCTGCAGTCGAGTGATGCACCAATTTTTTAAACCTTTATTAGACAGCAGAGACAGACAGGCAATGGGAGAGAGGCGGAGAAAGACAGAGAGAGAAATAGATAGATGGGGGGGGGAGAGAGAGAGAGAGAGAGAGAGAGGGGGAGAGAGAGAGAGAGAGAGAGAGAGAGAGAGAGAGAGAGGTATGACATGCAACAATGGTCACCAGCTGGAATCAAACCAGCTATGGGGCTATGGTTCCAAACATGTGGTATGCACTGTAACCATTTGGCAATTGAGGCACCCAGCTGGCACCGTTTTTGAACTGGAATATGTCCAGAGGCATTACTTGGCCACAGAGTTAGCTAATGAGATTCAGGAAACATGACAAGCTGACAACAAAAATCCTGTCTTTTACAGTCTCACACGCTCCGCAAATAAACAGTTATAGTACAGTTGAGTCACTTTAATTTGTATAGCCCATTATCCCAAATTACAGATTTGCCTCAGTGAGCTTTACACTAACTGTCCTTAGACCCTCATATCAGATAAGAAACGACTCCATTAAAAAATCTTGAAGAGGGAGAAAAAAACACAAAGGAACCCCAGGGAGAGATACAGAGGAAGGATCTCTCTCCCAAGACAGACAGTTATGTAGTTGATGTTGTGTATATAGAATAAAACACAATTGATCAATTTCCTTTTTACCCCCTTTTCCCCACCTGAATTCCCCAAGTGGCCTTTTGCTAGATCTGTCACTTTGATGCCCCTCCAGAACGTCGACAGGAAGGAGGAAGCCGTAGCATGTGTCTCTTCAAAGTCACATGATGACTAGCCCTCACTAATCCACACGTCACAGTCTCATGGGGAAAGCACAGCATTTGGCCGTTGGAGGAGAACAAAGCATAGTACTTTCCCTTCCCTTAACCATGAGCACCCGGACGACCCAGAGGGGGACACTAGCAAACCTAGAATCCTTTATCCAACCTAACCCTTATCCCCATATGAGGCTTAGCTAATTATGGCACAATAACTATGGACCTCCGGCCATGGCTAGAGACAGCGCAGCCGGGATTCTACCATCCAACTGCATGACGCAGAGATGAACTGAACAGCCTTAACCCCCTACGTCCTCTACTTTATCCAACCTAAACTAAGGGTTAGGTTGGATAATGTATTCTAGGTTCGCTAGTGTACGCCTCTGAGTAGTCCGGGCCTCGCGGCTAAGTGAAGGGAAAGTACTCTCGAAAGTACAACTTGAAAAAAAAGGGGACAACAATTTGGAAGAAAATAAGACATCAATAGCTCCTTGATGTGTTCACAGTGGAACAGCTCTCTTCTGAACATGCCCCAGAGTACAAATATAGCCATTCATCCAAGGGCTCCTCTCAAAAGATTAGATGTAGATTTTAGCAGAGTAAACATATGCAAAGTTGAGGAACAATAATCACTCAAGTAACTCAACATAGAATTGAGAACAAGACAAACTTGAGTTAAATCGCAGTAAAATACTCAGCAAACTGACCACTAAATTAAAGGGGTGGTATAGCTCAGGAGGTAGGGTGTTCTTCTACGAATAGGATGATTGGTTACTTCAATCCCTGGTTGCTCCATAAAGGCTGTTGAAGTGTCTTTAAGCACTGAACAGCGTAATTATTATTCATTATTTATTAATCATTCTGTTTGGTGTCTATAGCCGACCCTCGGCCTGTGGTAAAGAGGTGTTAAAACACCAGTCTGATCAGATTACAAAGATGGAGTGTCAATATCCAGACTTCCCTCTCATTATCCTCCAGGATTTTAACAGAGCAAACCTCAACCATGAGCTCCCAAATTACAGAGAGCATGCTAAGTGTCCCACCAGGGACAAAAACACTCTCGATCATTGTTACGCAATATCAAAGGATGCCTTTCACTCTGTCCCCCTGTGTAGCTCTGGGTTTCTGATCACTGTCTGGCTCATTTTATCCAAACCTAAATGCAGAAAAATAAAATCTGCCAACCGTTTGGTCAAAACTTTGAGGAAATGGACCAATGAGTCCAAACTGGAGCCCCGGGCCTGCTTTGACTGCCATGTTTTTGTTTCTGTGGCTGCATGTGGTTGAACCTACTGGCACTATGACGTCTTACATCAGCGTCTGTGAAAAGGCATTGTACATAACTGCAATGATGTTCTCTGCATTTTACCCCTCCTGGAAGTAGTGAACAGCTTCAGTGTCCGGAGACAGCCTCCAGTTATTTTTTTCCATTGCCTTGCTCATGGGCACAGACAGGAGTATTAACCCTAACATATATGTCTTATTGGTGGTGGAAGGAAACCGGAGCACCCGGAGGAAACCCACACAGACACATGGGGAACAAGAGAATTCCGGGGATTTGAACCCGGGACCTTCTTGCTTTGAGGTATGTCTGCATCAGTCTGGAGAGATTTAAAGACATGACCAGCCAGAGGAGACCATTGCCCCCACACTGTAGGGAACCATCAACTGGCTGACAATGTAAAAAGGTTTTACTGCAGCTTTGGCAAGGGCTCATTCAAACCCCTCGATCGCTCTGGCCACAACAAAACACACCCCTACCAGCCCCTCTCCCCTCACTAACTTTTTATTCTAGTCTAGCCAGCACTCAAAGCACTTTACAATGAATGCCTCATATTTATCTGAGCATGGGGGATTAAAGTCAGATGCCCATTCCTGATGACCCCTTGGAAGGATTGAAGCTACTACACCCCGACTCGAAGACGAAAGGTCTTCTGATCACTGGAGCTGTTTGAGGTCCCCTACTGCTCTAAGAGCTCCACGATCATCCTGGTCCTCAAGAAACCCCGTGCCACAGGATGAAATAACTACAGCCCCACTGCTCTGACCTCTGTGGCTATGAAGTCCTCGAGAGTCAAGTCAATTTTATTTATATAGCCAATTATCATAAATTGACAATTAGCCTCAGTGGACTTTACAATAGCACAGCATCCTGTCCTTAGAGCCTCATATCAGATAAGGAACAACTCCCTTAAAATCCCCTTTGTATGGAGAAAAATAGGAAGAAACCTCAGGGAGAGCACCAAAGGAGGGATCTCTCTCCCAAGACAGACAGCTGTGTAATGGATGATGTGTACACAGAATGAGACATAATTTACAGCAAAGAACATGATCAGGATAACAGAATTATAATTGAATTACAAAAGGTAAAACAGTAATAATAATGATAACCTCCTTCGTAGTGAAGGTACAAATCAACGGATATCAAAAATGCAAACAGGCCAGATCAAGCCACCAGGCCAAGATTCATCACATGTCTAAAGTGGACCAATGGACAGATGGATGATGATCTTTAAAGAGGTGGAATAGCAGAAGACACATCAGTCCAAGCATCATAGTCCTGATCACCATGCCGGCACTGATTATACGTCTCCCGGGTTCATCCGAGGTCACATACATAGAATTTTTTTTTTTAAAAGGAAACATTTAGAGACATTCATTCTGCAAGAGAAACTAGATGAGAGCACGGCTTACATTAGTCAACAGGATATGCTCTGACTATATAATGTCGTCGGCAGAAATCAGTAGTTGTTAAACTCATTGCGACAGAAACCCACTCGCTATGCGGCACCGATTATGAATCACATAATGTAAAATCCCTATTTGTAAATTAAGGCAAAAAGATGAGTCTTTGGTTGAGATTTAAAGGAATCAAGAGAGTGTGATTATCTGATGGCAGTAGGCAGATTATTCCACAAGAATGGGGTCTTTAAAGAAAAGGCGCTGCCGCCAGCTGACTTTCTTTTAACTTTGGGCACACAGAGGAGTCCTGTGTTTAGAGAGCAGAGAGTTTGAGATGGAACGTCCGATATAAGGAGATCAGACAGATATAACAGGGCAAGTCTATTCAGGATTTTAAAAGTTAGTTGAAGCATCATGAAATCAGATCTAAGATTCATAGGAAGCCAATGAAGGGAGGCAAGAATTGGTGAAATATGGTCAAATTTTCTAGTTTTTGTAAGAATTCTGGCAGTGGCATTTTGAACCAACTGAAGGCTTATAATTCTAGCACGTGGCAGACCTGAAAACAGAATATTAGAGTAATCAAGTCTGGATGTGACAGAGAGACTGGTGTTGGTCTATCTGAAGGTAGTCACAGACCTCCGCTTGACTCCCTGACAGCTTGGATAACTAATGCCTGCTGATGGAGCAGATGTGTCCTCTGATCCAGATGAACACAGTCTCTGCCAAAACAATGCATACCTCTATAGGAAGACTGAGACTATCAATAAATCCTGCTGTTTGTAATGGATAGCTGAGCTGAATCCATGCATAAAGCCTCCTGAAATGTCCAGTTCCTTTTCAGTTGGAGAGAATTTGTCCAAAAATAAAACAGGATTACCACGATTCTTAAGTGAATTAAGTGAGAGGATGAAATCAGATTTTAAAGCTTTGGACTGTTGGCATGCTGTGTAGCTGGAACCAACATGGATAATAACATTACGGACTTTAAGTTATTCCCTTTTTCAGGATTTGATTAAAGAGTCTGAAACCCTGGCTCCAGCAAAATGGTGGGTCACGGCCGACTCACATTCAATGTTCCTGACTATACGTTCTCGACAATCTGTGATTCAGTAGAGGGAGATGCTCTGTGATAAAGGGTAATGGTCAACAGAAGTCAACTCCATCTCTCCATCCATCCATCCCTCCAACCACCCATCCCTCCCTCCACCCATCCATCCATTCATCTATCCATCCATCCATCCATCCATCCATCCATCCATCCATCCATCCATCCATCCATCCATCCATCCATCCATCCATTCATCTATCCATCCATCTATCCATCCATTATCAACTGCTGATGCAAAATCAGGTCATGGGGACCTGGAGCCTATCTCAGTGCTAATTGGGTGAAAGGTGGGGAAACACCCTGGACAGGTTACCAGTCCATCACAGGGCAAGCATGGAGGGATTTGTGATGCCCTGTGGTAACAGCCTCAGCACACATTCTTCCCCTGAGCTACTGTAGCCCCTAAACATACATCACCAGAATGTAACTTATCAAATATATCTTAATATAACAAGAAAAACAACAATAATGATAATAATAATAATAATAATAATAATAATAATAATGATAATTTTTCCTTAAGGTACCTATCTCTGTGTCATGCAGTTGGGTGTTCAAATCCCGGCTGCACCGTTTCCAACCACAGCTGGAGGTTAGTGGGTCATAATTGGCTAAGCCTCACATGGGTATAAGGGTTAGGTTGGATAAAGGATTCTATGTTCACTAGTGTCCCCCTCTGGTTAGTCTGAGCCACTTGGTTAAGTGAAGGGAAAGTACTCTGTTTCATTCCACTCCAATGGCCAAGCACTGTGTTTTCCCCGCGAGACCGTGATGTTTGGACTAGTGAGGGCTAGTCGTCATGTGACCTGGGGGAGACACATGGTACGACTTCCTCCTTCCTGTTAGCACTCTAGAGGGGCATCAAAGTGACTGACCCAGGAATGGGCAACTCGGGGAATTCAGGTGGGAAAAATTGATCAAATTTGAATTAAAGAATAATTGAAAAATAGAAATAATTGTTCCTTTATCAGTCCCACAAGAATAAATATGTGATTATCTTAATTAAACTCATCCTATTGTATAGGAACAGTGAGCAGCCACCATGTGGTGCTCAAGGAGAAGTTAAGGGCTTAGTATCTTACTCAAGGACACCTTGACATACTTTCCGGAGGATCAGGGATTGAACCTGCAACCTTGCTATCACTAGATGACCACTCTACCCACTGAGCTATGCCACCCCATTGTCTTTTTTACAGATCATATCTTGTGCTGTGCCTAAAAGACAAGTAAAGCTATACGCTAACTTGTTCATCACAGCGGGAGACATTTTCTACAGAGGGACAGGGTTCAGGTTTTCCATAAAAAGGCTCCTTTGACAGGCCTCATTGGAGAAGATCGCATGAACATTACAACCCAGGTCATTTGGGGAATGGATAAATGGGGTATTTACAAAGAACTGCCACTGGGAATTCTCAAGTCATGGCCTGGCTCCTGTTTTCTCACTGTTATCCTCTAATATTGTGGAGCCAGAGAAAATCCGATTATCACTAATGTATTCTGCCTGGAAAAAAGACCACGTGGGCTGAATCATCCTTATGAATCAAAGGAAATAGGCTGAGTCGCAAGAGGCATGTTATTCAAGAGAGGTGTGGATGAGGAAACAACATGATGGTCTGTTGGGTTTTTAACTTTGACCTAGATTGATAATAGCTTGTGGAGATTATCTGCACTGTGACAGTGATTCTATTCTGTGGACAGCTTCAGACCTCTTTATGGGCATGTAGTACTCTGCCATGTCAGCTAGTAAAGTACGCTTGATGGATAGGTGCTGATGAGTGGAGATGAAAATATGGTTTTGGTTTTCACTATCCATATTATGATCTCCATTCTACTGTGGTGTTATTGGCTCTGACTCAGTAAGTGTCACCTTATCCTCAGACATCCCCCTGAGTGTGCTCAGGCTCATCAGGAAGTAACATCTGTGGCGGCACTATAGAGAAAATCAATGCAGTAAACAATTCTGTGCCAGCTGAGACCAAAATGGAGACCAAGACCCTCCCCAACTAAAGCCAAGACCCTCCCTAACCAAAGCCAAGACCAGACCAAGACCCCCCCCAACCAAAACCAAAAGAAGACCAATACTTTAACAGCCAAAGTTGCATTCAGCAATATCAATATTAACATTAATTCCAACGATTCCCAGTAACGTGAAATGGTTTCTTGTACTGCCAATCACACTGAGAACCGATTAACACCACACAGTCTACAGGTTTGCTTACCCAGAGACAGGCTTCACCTTAATTTTCAGTTCCCCGTTGATGTGCCATGAGCAGATTTTTATAGAGCTTGGAACGGCCCTGAAACAATCAACCCTACTTGAGGTTATTCACACTAAATTCTGTCCAAACCCAAATCAACCTCGACCACCAGCATCAAATTTGAACTCGAACCTGATCACAATCCAAGATATCTACCAGATACCTGTTCTCATTGGCTGAAGCGAGAGAGAGGCTCAATTTATGTGTTATGATTAGCTCTCATGTTGTGGGACTTAGATGGAGCTTGGAGGATTAAGGCCGGAAACCCTACCTCACGCCCCCGCAGTGGATTTTCTCTCTAAAGATGGCTGAAAATCCATGCATGCATGAAATAGCTTGATTTTTGCTTTGTAGGGTGCTGCGAATTATAATCCGCCTCTCCTTATTTCAGGAAAGGAGGGAACGATTTCCTTCCAAATACACAGAGGCCAATAAGCCAAATTCTACGCAGCCTTTGTTAAGTCAAGTCAAGTCAACTTGTGTCAAGTCAAGTCATTTTTATTTGTAAAGCTCGTTATCTTGGGAGAGAGATGCCTCCTCTGTGGCTCTCCCTGAGGTTTCCTAATTTTCACCCTGTTAAAGAGTTTTTGAAGGGAGTTGTTCCTTATCCCATGTGAGGGTCTAAGGAAAGGATGTTGTGGCAATGTAAAGATCACTGAGGCAAATTGTCAATTTTTGTGATAATGGGCTAAAGAACTTGACTTGACTTGACATGACTTGACTTGACACTGTGGAATATGTGAGCTTTGTTGTTTTTTTTGACACTTGTTTGACATGAAATGGTGAGAGGAGATCATTCGACATGTTTTCTCTGTAGGATATGGTGGTTAAATGAGCTGCAGATGAAGCTGTGAGATGCCTAAGAAACACAGTCTCAGCTGATTGTGAGGCTTTGGTGTATTATGAATGCAGCATATTCCACAAATCACAAATGTCGTAATTAGTGCCTGGATTGTGGGGCTGGACATAGACTTAGATGAACTTTAGGGTATTAAGGCCGGATGCCCTTCTTGATGTCCTGCGGTGGGCTCGAATCTGCAACATCTGACTCGATCACAGAGCTACTGTGGCCTCTGAGAAGTGGACATGGTCATATAATAAATACTATAGCCGCAGTTGTCAAAACCCACCATTTCCAACAGCCAAAACCATTTATGATTATATGAAATACTTGAAAAAATACTGTTGTTTTATAAATACTTGTCTTTTGGAAAAGGCAAAACAAAAAATGAATTCAAGTTGAAATTAGTAATACGATAATAATGATTCCCTTATCAGTCTCGTAAAGGGAAATTTGGATTTCTCTGCATTTTTGACCCTGCATTTTGAAGTGTCTTACTCAAGGACACCTCAACATGCTTTCTGCAGGACCGGGGATCAAACCAACCTGCAACCTTCTGATTGCTAGATGACCCCTGTACCTACTGAGCTATGCCGCTAGAAACATGATTAAACTCATCATCATTAAAAACACTCACAAATACCTATATACTGTATGCGAGTGTGGATGAGATTTAGCTACTCCCCGACATGCAGTTTTTCATGGTCGCTATTGGAGTTTATGTGTCATCACTGTGTGGTTTGTTTTGACCATATCTCTGGCCTTTAGCTCACCAGGGCCCGGTGACTTTCTCTCCCGCCTGGGGTCAATCTACCAGCCGCAAAGACACGGGAAGTGCAGCCTTAAACCCAGTCGACTGCTGAGCACGCTTGGTTCTTTTGTGTTCAAGGGATACATTTATGCTGATGTTGCTACGTAAGATTAGATGGTATGTGTTGCACTTGGTGGACTGAGAAGGAACTTGAAGAAACTTTAAAGCTTCTTCTGTGGTAACTGACATGAGCTACACTCGGTTACCCGAGACCGCCACCATGAGACGCGTGAGATGCGGGACCGTGGTCAACATGGCTGCTTGCAGAACCCTCCAGAGCATGTCCCCGGTGTGTGTCCACTGGTTAAGCTGCGCTCTGTCCAGTGGGCCACGGCTCTCTCATTGTGCGGAGATGTTTGCAAAACACAGAACAAGTGGGTTACCATCACAGATATGGTGCAGGTCCAAATATTTACACCCACTGAAGGATTTTGGGCAATTGAGGAGAAATTCAGTGCCCGTACTTTGAGTTTTGATACAAGGAGACTATGTATCTAACCATCCAAGTCTCTCAGTAGAGAGATAGGAGAGCCGAGCACGCCAGCTACACCGGATGACTTCTGTGATGCAATATTTAAACAATTCACTGTGGCTGTCAATTAGAAGACTGATGTGACTCCATTTATACCCAGTGTTTGTTGTTCTGTTTTGAGAGAGGCAAAGACGAGCTGAAGGGCAAAATAAGACGTCAGAGAGTTGGAGGAGTGGTTCCTGGTTGTTGGGCCTGTTGCACATCGACGTACAAAAAAAAATCAATGTGCTGTAAAAGGTACAGCTAATTGTTGGATTTTACTACTTATTCAATTAATTTCCCGGATAAAAGGCACAGCTTCTCACTATCTGAGCAAAATATGTGCAAACTAAGCAAAACTTAATTATATATTTTATTTTTTTAAGTATTTTGATACAAATGTGAATTATAACCAAAACTATCAATGATACTCAGTTGGTTTGCATAGCTCAGTGGGCAGAGTGGTCGTCTGGTGATCAGAAGGTTGCAGGTTCGATCTTCTGTCCTGCAGAAAGCATGTTGATGTGTCCTTGAGCAAGACACTGCTCCCTGAGCACCACGACAGCTGCTCACTGTTCCTATACAATAGCACGAGTTAAATACTGAGAATGCAAATTTCTCTCTTGTGAGACTAAGGTGATTATTATTATTATTATTATTATTATTATTATCTCTTTTAGTACTTGAAGTAGAAAAAACATGCCAGTAAAACTCCTGCTCAGTTTTTTCCATTGTTTTTTTTCCGCTTATTTTTAGCTTTTTATTAGACAGTAGTAGAGGAGAGATGGACAGGAAATGACAGAGGGAGGGGGAATGACATCTAACAAAGGTCACCAGCTGGAGTCAAGCTGGAGAACTTGGGACCACAGGGTCCAGTGTCATGCGCTGCAACCACTCCAGTGTATTGGCCGATACAAGCGAATCCCGATTACATTCTAAGACATTCAACAAGTTCACAATCTACATTGGCTGAATCCAGGGGGACCACCTTATAAATGACTACAGTAAAGAGTACTGACTTTTGACTCCACCTTTAGAGTGTGCTGCAAAGAAGCTGCCATCATGCCGAGGTGCCCTTAGCTCCTTGTGTTCCTTGTGAAACCCGACACTTTCTCTCCTGTGTCTGCTCCTAGTGTCAAACAAACTGAGCACCTCCGCCTCACCGCGCTCCGTGCCCGGTTGTCCTTCAGGCTGTTACTTTTAAGGTTACCGTAACATTACTTGGAGCGGCCATTGATGGAGAAAAGGTGGACAACCACATCAAAATCCCAAGGACAGAGGTGAGAAGTGTTTATTGATAAATGTTCATTTACATTTGTAAAGGAGACCACTGCATACATGATGCAAAGAAAGGTGTTCCTATGTCTGCTTTTTATACAGTGGGTGGGTGGGTAAAGGAGGTGGGCTGGGGTCAATGTCGGTCACCCAGCACGCCTGTAAGATAGAAGGATTTTGAAGGATCTTGAGATCTTGAAGCTTGCTGATGTGAGCAGAACAGGATCCCATATGGATCAGTACCTAAGGTTTGACTCATCATCCACTGGAGAGTAAATTAGGCGCCCCCAGGACCACATTCCCACTCACACCAGAGCCAGGGAAGGAGAAGCATCAATCAGGCCCTGATTAAGTGTGGTTATCCCCAATGGGCATTTATCAAAGCAAGGAAGACTCCCAAACACTGCACCAGCCCATCAAAGATGAGAAGGACAAGAGTTGCTTGAGCGTAAACCAGTGATGATTCCATATGTGCACCAGTTGAGCCACTTGTTCTCTGGTGAAGAGATTCACCTTCTTTATGAAGCCCTTACCTGGATTATTGAGCATGCATAAGCACATAAAAGTGGACCACTCTCGTAATGACAAGCTGTTGTGCTGCTCAATCCATGGCTTCCCCATCCCCACATAGACTTCTCAGTCCTGCTGCCGTACCTCGATGGTGACGTGACAGACAGGCACATGGCTCAAAATCCCATCGATTGCATTTGAACGGGTGTTACATCAAAATCTGTAACCCTGACCTCAGTATACATGCCATGTGGCTGACCCCGGTAGCGCACTAGCGCAACTGCTTGTTCCTCCAAGCTAATGTTATCACCTGCTTCACTCTCTAATAAGTTACTTACTGTTGTCACTACATCCATCTTACTTTTCAGCAGCAGTATTATGTGCAAGTAAGTGATAGTAGCAGTATTGATGGCCTCTAATTATTATTATTATTAATAATAATATATTATATT
>OMLC01096357.1:0-10799 GCA_900302585.1 Regalecus glesne | reverse complement strand
AGAGAGAGACAGAGAGAGAGAGAGAGAGACAAAGAGAGAGAGAGAGAGAGAGAGAGAGAGAGAGAGAGAGAGAGAGAGAGAGAGAGAGAGAGAGAGAGAGAGAGAGAGAGAGAGAGAGAGAGAGAGAGAGAGAGAGAGAGAGAGAGAGAGAGAGAGAGAGAGAGAGAGAGAGAGAGAGAGAGAGAGAGAGAGAGAGAGAGAGAGAGAGAGAGAGAGAGAGAGAGAGAGACAGAGAGAGAGAGAGAGAGAGAGAGAGAGAGAGAGAGAAAGAGAGAGAGACAGAGAGAGAGAGAGAGAGACAGAGAGAGAGGAGGAGATATATTTAAGATCTGTCTGTAAATGTGTCTCTCAGATACTGTACCTATGCTCACAGACAGGGGATGTGTCCACAAGAAAGTGAGAAAAATGATTAAAGAAAATAAATGAGAGCACAAACTTCCATGTTGGCATAGCCAGACCAAAACTACAGCCCCCCCGACTGTCATATAAAAAAATTTAGAAATTCTCTTATCAGTCCCACAAGGGGGAATTTGGGTTTCTCTGCATTTTTGACCCTACCTATTGAATAGGAGCAGTGAGCTGCCAACATATGGCGCTCGGGGAGCAGTTAGTGGGACACCTCAAGGACACCTTGACATGCTATATGCAGGACCGGGGATCGAACCTGCAACCTTCCGATTGCCAGACGACCGCTCTACCCACTGAGCTATGCCACCCCCCACAAGGTCAGTTTCTGTTTTATCTTGGTGTGGGAGTTTTTTTGGTGACCTTGAGAATGGTGGCCTAATTCTCCATCCAACTGGATGGAGAATTAAAGCCTATGTGGCTATGTGGCTAGTTGCAGCCTGTGATGATCCACATGAAGATCCAAGATTCAGGAAGCTTTATTGTTCGTCACAACGTAACTAGATCTTCTTCCATAACATGACTCAAACAGCAGGCGGCATCATAAATAACGACAGGAACAGACCATATAATAGAAAGGCACCAGGATTAAAAGCTTTAAAAATCGGACAATTGACAGTGGAAAGGAATAAAATCTACTGTTGAACCCACAAGTTCCCAGCTTCACTCTCTGCTAGTTTACGGTACTACCAGGTACATTTTGTACATATACATGACAGACCAGGAAAAGCAGGGGATATATCCAGTGAGATCACTTTCTGTTTTATATTTCATCTTCTCCTTTCTCAGGTTTTGCTGTGCCCAACGAGGACAGCTTGAAGCCTGATAGTATTGATTAAGAAGGACTGTTCAGATCACATTCTCTTCCTTGGCTAACCCTGTCACTAATATTCCAAAATATACTACACACAGATCTTTTTTTTCCCTCTCTCCCCATTCAGCTGTTTCTGGTGGTACACTGTTCACTATCTGTTTTGCTGTGTCTTCTCTGTATTATCAGCTCATTAGGTAGCAGACATCCGCAGTCTGATGTAGGCCTGTGTAGGTTTCCCCCAAGGCCCTTTCTTATCACATGATAGATTGAACCCATAATCATCTGAGCAATCTTGTGTTCTCCAGCATGCAATCTGCCCTTGTCTAAGACTCTGTCAGCTCTGTTCCCACAAGACCGGAAACTTCCGCGCTGAATTTCTCAAGTGAGTGAAGCACCGTTGTTGCTATAACCCACGAGCTCTAGGACCTATCTCTTTCCATTCCGACCTCTTCTTGTACTTATGGTTAAAATTGTGCAACCACACAGAACGGCAGTTTAATTTACAGACCTGTAGATCGGACCCCCTACTGGTGATATGTTATTGTGATCCATGGATGGAATAGTTAAGACATCTGGGGAAAATAGCTGCCATTACTATTGTAATTATTGTTGTTAAAGTTAAAATCAAGAAACCATTCGGTCATGCTTTTGATTGCTAGAATTAAGCTTTGTTACTCTTTTGCATGTTTTATAACATTTACTTCTGGGCCTTGGTTCAGAAAGCACGTTTAGGTAAACTCATTTGATTCGGAACGGAAGTAACACTGAGCTTTAGGTTTCACAATAACAGTTAAACTCTGGGTCAGTTACTATGGCAACATACCTTATGATGTGAACCCGCTCACAAGCAGGTTTTCTTCAACTAACCGTGAGTTTGTCCTCTTCTTTAGCTGAAGCCCGCAGACTGAAGGTGGTGTCACACATGGTGAGTCATTTTCTTAACAAGCCAGTTGACATGAGACACAAACACGTCTGTGATATGAACCTTTACAACTGACATTCAGGGCTTGTCACTTCACTGTAACTGCTGTGACCCGAGTGGGGAAGGATTGTCTATTTGTTATGGACTCTCATATGACCTCTGTGCTTCTTTGGCACAGAATAGATAGATGTCCCTGGCACAGCTCTCTCTTTACCTAAGTCCTACTCATCTGCAAGAAAACAGTGTGTCTGGTATAATGATGTACTGAATAACCCATTTCAAGCTGATTGGTGAGGTCCCACAGGTAAGGAGACAATTGGGAATTTGAAGAGTGGTCGTTTTGAAAGTGCACATGCTACGTATCTTTACTTGCTAAGTTTAAGATGATTTTACTATCTGCCCGAGTAGTTTGCCAAAATATTTCATCCCCATCCCACGATTGGGGATATCTCACCTAATAGGTGGATTTTTCCTTGGCCAACTAGCTTAAGTTTGTTCACTGTAAAAAAAACAAAAACAAATAACACTACCACCCAAGGTAAGTTGGCTTGTGAGATGTATTAGGATAAATAGTGATTCAATCCCCAGTCCCTGCAGTTAAAGTGTTGAAGTGTCATTGAGCAAGGAACTGTTCCCATAATTGGTCTGCCCTGTGATGGACCCCTGACCCTTTGAGGGTTTATCCTCACCTTTAGCCCAGGGAGAACTGAGATAGTCCCCCCCTGACTTTGGATGAGCAGTTGAGGATGGATGGATGGATGGATGGATAGATTGAAAGATGGATGGATGGATGGATGGATGGATAGATTGAAGGATGGATGGATGGATGGATGGATGGATGGATGGATGGATAGATTGAAGGATGGATGGATGGATGGATGGATGGCTCGCCAAGTCATGGATGGATGGATGGATGAATGGATGGATGGATGGATGGATGGATGGATGGATGGATGGATAGATTGAAGGATGGATGGATGGATGGATAGATGGATGGATGGATGGATGGATGGATGGATGGATGGATGGATGGATGGATATTTTGCCTCTCAGCCAAGTCATGTTATAGATTTCTATTACCATGTGGATAATTCTTTGTCTCATGTTTGTGTAATGGAGTCTCCCAGCCTAAAAACCTCACATGATTATTCTTGTACAACCAGACTGACAATAAACCTCTTGAGTCTTGATTCTCAACTTTTCAACTGGATTCCATATAAGGACTGGTGGTGGTTCTCAAATGACTAATTTAGAAGCCTACTTGGCTGCTGTGAATAATTTCATGGCTAAATATCCTGGTTTTGAATAAGGATAAAGCTGAAATGCTGGTAGTTAGTTACATTACATTACATTACAGGCATTTAGCAGACGCTCTCATCCAGAGGGACGTACAACACGTGCATAGGGTCAAGGTACAAAAGATACTGGAGCAACATTTAAACATTCTTAAAAATGTAAACTATCCACCACAGGTTTCAGATTCGAAAGTCTTTGGTTTACCGCACTCATCCAGTTCAAAAGCATTATTTGTCAAGCCCTCACTTTATGTAAAGAATTACAGGTATCTTCTTCTGTAATGAATCTGTGTGATCCCGGACGGAATTTATATAACAAATGATCTGTGATCTGGCTGGCAGGAGCTAGCACATGGAGGTGGAGGTGATCTGCTGAGATTTATGGAGGAGGATAGAACCCCAGTCTTATATCCTCCATATTTGTAATCCCTCGACCATGCAGGGCTCCTCTTCCCATGTCGGCCATCTTCTTAAGGAGACCAATACGCTGGCGTTGGAGTGAGGAGCAGCTGATTATGTGCTGTTTGGGTATCACCAGGTAGTGATGAGGGGCAGCAGGGTAAACATCTCTGAAGCAGACCAGATCATCATTCTCTGCAATGACTTCCGTTCTTTCATCCCGGCCGCTCGCTATCACACAGAAGATACAACTTTCATCCGCCTCAGTACATCGCAGCAAGGTGCCCGTGGCTTTCGGGGTGTTATTCCCTATTATTGATTGTGGGCGGTCTCTAGTTTCATGCTGTTAGACATAGACACCAATTGGATCAACCAACAGAAAGACTTGATAACTCTGGGATTTCACAAACTGTGGCATCCAAAAATCCTGGTTTTATGTTGGATCTCAGATTTTCCTTCGATAAGCATGTCCATTCACTAAGGCTGTTTTTTATTTGCCCTCGCGTATATGACACATCACATAAATGTTAAATAAGCAGAACACCAAAGATATTTGTTTTTTTCCAATTAGCACTGATGGTTTGACTCCATCAGCAACTTTCTGCCATGCCAGCTCGTCTTTTCTTTCTATTTCTGTGTTGCTTTTTTCCTTTTGGTATGTACTCATATTCTGCATACACACTCAGGAATAGGAGAACTCCAGTGGACTGAAGTAAGATGAGCTTGTATCCTCTCCGGATGTCGGATGATTGTATCAGAGTTCAATTGATGATAGCTTTTTATAGTGCACGCTTAACTCAGAGTGAACTCATTCAGTTGGTTGATTGTAGATAAGATATTCCTTCATTGGTCTCACAAGGGGACATTTACAAGTAACTCGGATCAGCTGTTTTGAAAGGGAAAATGGAGTTTGACAGCTCAGAGTAAGTAAACTCATGGTTCATGTTTAAACTCAAGAGTTCGTTAAACTCACTCACTGAACTGGGCCCCGGGTCCGTTTACTCTTGTTGGGAGTGATTAAAAATGTAAGCAAACACCGTCCGCCCCCACACCATGAGGAACAATCGTGACACGACCTTTTGAATTCCCTTCGAGGAAATGTGCGCCTTGTCGGCTGAAACAAAAACAAAAAGTCCAATCCAACAAGAATGAGGTAGAACGTGTTTCCCGGGGCTTCATACTAAGACTAACGATCAAGCCCCCCAAGCGTGACGTCTTATCAACAAAAGCCTTCCCGTAAGGATTAGATAAATGCTTGTATGTCAACTCCGCTATACTTCCATCAGTCGTTTACATGTGTACCATGCGATTCCTCTAAGTCTGTGTCCACCCCCACAACATGGGGTCTAATCAAACAGGCCTCCCATGTGGCTTGAACAGCATAAAGGTCAGGAAATAAACAGGTACTGCTACCTAGTCCCAGTGAACACTGGTAATTCTATTAAGCTTGTGGCAAGAGGCCCTCAGCATTTCCTCCCCACGCTCTGCGGCACATCTCTGCGGCACATCTCTTGATATTAATTTGACTGCTATCTATTGCCCAATCTTTCCTCACGTCTGAAGAGGAAGAGACGAAATATTGTGCCTGACCTTCGGAAAATAGGCCGAATAGATGTGGACTGTTCTTCCTGTTATTAATTAACCAGTGAGTCAGGATCATTTTCAGACAGATATAAAGGGGGTGATGATACCATCAAAAGGGGCTTCTGCTGTTATCTCTCACTTTTGATGATGCTCTTTGCAGGGAATACTCGGGATTTTTCCAGTTCTGTCTATAAGAGGGACTTACTTGCTCAGATCTTGGAATAAAGAAGCGGATGACAGTAACAAAACAGGTAAGGCTTATTTATTGAAATTATTTTCCTAATTTTTTTTCAAGCCGACGGTATGGCCCAGTGAGGATGAACAGTCTCGACTTAGAAGGGACCTCTGCATTATATGCTTTTGATCCTCCACAAAGAGTCCGCCATGATAAAGCTACATGTTTATGACTTGCTTATCATGGCAGATATCCTTTATCTTTACAAGACATGATATATGACAAGAAATATCTTCACGCTTGATCAGTTTACCTCATTTGACTTTGGTTTGCTAAAGATAGACACACATATGTGCTGCTCTGCGGTTTGGCTGAGGGAAACAAACGGCGTCTATGTGATCACACATAAGCACACACTGTCACACCTCTAGGCTTGTACTCTCATTTGCTAGCGGCCTGTTTTGCGCCACGTTATTCACGTCTCACGTAAATTCCTGTTGTGTGCCAGCATGCTGTTGGCATTCTTGTTGCTGGCCCATGTGAACAAGCTGACTGCAGCAGGGGCAGACATGCTCATAGGCTCTCATTTCTGGTTAAAGCAGTTGTTTGAGTGTTGGATAGAAACGATGGCAAATGAATTGACCTTTATTTCCTTAACGTGCACGTAGATGTGCATAAAAGCCCAACGTGTTCTTGGTTGCAGCTATCTATATATGTTACATGCTTTACATGTGCCTACACACACCCATAGTGGGGAGGGGAGGGGGTCTGGTTGATGTGCCTAAACACTTATTTCTGGCTAACATGCCAAATGGTAGGTCATTGTGGGGCTTTGATTGGTTGTGTTGACAGGGAGAGCACCTTGGGGCGGCATAGCTCAGTGGGTAGAGCGGTCGCCTGGGATTCGGAAGGTTGCAGGTTCGATCCCCGGTCCTGCATATAGCATGCCGAGGTCTCCTTGAGCAAGACACTGAACCCCTAACTGCTCCCTGGGCACCACATGTTGGCAGCTCACTGCTCCTATACAGAGAAATCCAAATTTCCCCTTGTGGGACTGATAAGGTTTTCTTTCTTTCTTTCTTTCTTGATAATCTGTCAGCATTAGCTCTTTCACAAGATTCTACCTCAATGACGGGAAGCCTTCTGCTGACCACTCCCTTCAGACTTCTCTCACATTTTTTGATTTAAAAAAAAAAATTTAAACTGCAAATTCAGCTGGAGTGAAGACAGTAGTGGTCTTTATTTGGTTTGCGTCAATGAAAATGACATTTTGGCCCATTAAACAATAAAACCACGGGAGCACTGTGGTTTAGTGGATAGCACTGTCACCACATAGCAAGAGGGTCCTGGGATGCAGGTCTGGTCCAGGATATGATGAATGCATGAATTGCTGTTTGCTTGAGAGCGTTTGGTCTTTGCCTGGTGTCTGAATGGGTAAACTGGAGACGTGTACACGTTCAGTTGAATTAGAAGAAGCTTTATTCCTCTGTCACTGTCCATACATATATTGGAATGTGTTCTCTGCACCTAACCCATCCTGTATAGGAGCAGTGGGCGGCTGCAGCACCTGGGGACCAACTCCAGTTCTCTTTCCTACTGCCTTGCTCAGGGGCACAGGCAGGAGTATCAACCCTGACATGCATGTCTTTGTGATGGTGGGAGGGAAACCCTGGCACCCAGAAGAAACCCACACAGACGTGGGGAGAACAAGTAAACTCCACACTGTAAGGACCTGGGACAGGATTTGAACCCGTGACCTTCTTGCTTTTAGGTAACAGTGCTAACCGCCGGCCCACCGTGCTGCCGATTCAGTCCATATTTTGTCTTTGTTCAGGATCACTTAGTATCCCATTAGGAGTTTTTCCACTTCCTGCCTTTGCCTGACCACTGTAGGAAGAACCACAGCAAAAAGCAACCAGCTCATCCATGATTCAAATGGCACTGGGCTGCATTATTTATTCGGGCACAGCAGAGCAAGGCTATAGACTCACATGGCTTCCTGCTAAGAGGAGGTCAAACCTCAGAAGAGTCCTCCAAAGGATGCACGTCTGTCCAGTTAAGGGGACTTCATTCTAGATGAGTATAATAATAATCACGGAGCTTTGAGGGATTATAAAAAAAATCTGATAGATCTTCAGTTAAATAGCATTAATTAATCAATAGAAATGTATCTATGTGATGTATCCTATGATTAAGCTCATGAAGATGAAGGATCCAGAGGAGGGATTTGTTCTCGTCAGCCTGCATATCAGCAGCAGAATCCATCAAGTAGGCTAAGCTCTTGGGTGAGCCTCTCTCCCTATGGTCAGGTACTGCCTTTATATGGCTGCTGTGTCCCAGTCCCATCAGTTCAGTGTGGCAGGAAACACATTCCCTCTTTTCCCATCCTGGTGGATGGGCATGGGCATCTGGAGGGTACTTAAATCCCAAATCCCTTTGAAACTACAATAATGGGGATTAGATACAAGTAAAGCCACAAGTATTACCAGGAAGCCAGAGAGAGGGACATTCCCTAAGCATCATCCAAAGTCATCCCTGGGATATTTAAGCTCTTGGGAGTGGATTTAAATATTAGATCCCGCAGAACATCAACTAGTAGAGCTCTGGATGAAGATAGAATTGTTAATCCCGAGAATAGACCTGATGATGTTGTTTCTGTCGATGTATATTCAAGGCAGTTCCTGCTAGTTGGATGGTTTCATGGTAACCTGAGGACCTCCATCTTCAGGCATTTTGCACTCAAGACTCTGCTATTGCCTCTTTTTGATGAACTTAGCTTAAGATAATGGAGGCGATACAGCACTAGAAAAATAGAATAAACAGCTGCATGGTGGTCCGGTGGATTAGCAAGGTTGTCTCACAGCAAGAGAGTCGTGGGTTGGAATCCCAAACCATCCCAAGTCTTTCCTGTGCGGAGTTTTATATGTTGTCCCTGTGTCTGTGCGAGTTCCCTCCAGATGTGAGTTTGAACCCACAACATCTGGCTCGTCAGTTCCCAAAGTGTGCACGCTACCACTGGGCCACCGTGGTCCCCGACTGCTCCTATACAATAGGATGGGTTGAACGCAGAGGACACATTCCATTGTGCGTATGTATAATGACAAATAAAGTTTCAACCTTTGATGGTGTAATAACAGTCAGGTTCTGATGAAGGAAGAAGGGCTGGAGGACCAACATAAGTCCACACACGGACATCGCCCGCGTGTAAAACATCTGCAGCCACGAAACAAACAACTTAGCCTGGGATGGAAAGACGTACAGTGACACCAGTGTTGGAGAGTAACGAGTTACATGTAACGTCGTCACGTAATGCAATTACAAAATAAAGATAACTCTTATCAGTTACATTATTGGAAAAACCCGTGTAATTAAATCACAGATACTTGTGGAATTATTCGTGATTACAATTTTAATCACGTCTGAGCTATTTCTGCAAAACAGGCTGGGCTTTGTGTTTGGGGTTTTTATTTATGTCGATTTGTGTGGTTTTCTCGTGCACTGGCTTGGCACGAGCACCGCCCTTTCGGTTTCCCTCCACAGAGGAAAGTTTGGCACTCCTCTGATTGGTTCTCCCGTCATGTTCGAAATTGCAGCACCGACCACTCGCCGGCCTCATACTAATGTTTACCCCCGAATTTCAATGGAGATTGTGAAATTTGATATGCGAAATATACGAATGTTCTATAATTTTTCTGCATAAGCACTAAGCTGGGGTGTCCATACTTCTGTTTCAAGTTTGATAGGCAGCTGATTTGCTTTTTTACTATTATTTTACCAAATTGCATTTACATGTTAGATGTCCATCTGGCAATGTCTTGACACTAAGCTACGGTGTCCACAGGTTTATTTTACGTTGGTTATTGGCCAAAAAAGAGGGCACACAAGACACACACATACATTTGAAAAATACGTTAAAATGTTGTTTATTTGTTGCTGTTGTTGTTGTTGTTGTTGTTTTGAGCACTGCCGAGGGGTATTCCACAAAAGTGGTTATGTGACAAACCAAGGTTAGTTAACCCAGAGGGAGCGGGATTTTGATAATAGAGGAGCCCAGGGGCTTCGTTTTCTTAGCTCAACAAACCCAAGGGGCTCTTCTATTAGTAGATTTACTACTTCTTCTGGGTTAATTTAGCCAGGCTTGTCACTTAACCACCCTCTTAGAATACACCTCTGGAAGCTGAACACTCTCAGGTCTAAACAGTTGAGAACATGTATTCAACATTTAGAAAAGTAATCCAAATGTAATCCAATGTAATTAGTTACACTCCTTTTTTTAAAACTTTATCCAACCTAACCCCTATACCCATGTAAGGCTTAGCCAATTATGCCTCACTAACTTTGACTTTGGACCTCCGGCAGAGATGCACTGAACATAGGTGCCTTAACCCACTACGCTACAGGAGGCCTTTAGTTACATTACTTTGATAAAGTAATTAAAATAGTTAAACTACTGTTACGTTTTCAATAGGGTAACTTGTAATTGTAACCAATCACGTTTACAAAGTAATATTCCATTACAGTCAGACCACATTTGAATCATATTACATTTGCATTGTCTGACTTTGTCATCCGTGACTCAGGCTGTAGACATTCATCTCAAGTGAAAGAACAATCCAGTGTTCACAACTGTCACCGTGGATGACGGGAGACATGCATTCCTCTGTGAATACAGTTTTGTTTGAGAGGAATGAGCAAATACACTTCATGGAAAAATGGAAAAACCACCTTTAGACCCCTTTCACACACAAGCAACAACATAGGAAAAAACCATCTTTGGGGCTGGTGTGATCAGGTTAGTGGGTTCATCTGGCCTCAGTCATGACTAGGGTTTTATACTGGTCCAGCGCTGTGTGGCCGTGGTATGAATGCAGAACATGGGATTACCTCCACGAGTTCTGATGAAGGAACCTCGGAGGGTATATTTAGAGGCACGCTCCTGGGACGCGAACGTCCCTTAATAAGAAAGTTGCATTAAGCTCTCAGATGGTGATTGAACAAGGAAAACAGGAACAAGGAAAACTCCTGTAAACTTAATGGGATCCATGTAGACCTGTCATGATTAGTCCCCACACTGTGGGGGTGTACATGGACTTAGATGGAGCTTTGGGGATTAAAGCCGGATGCCCTTCCTTGACACGCCACATTAGGATCCCACTCGTGATGCCTGACTTGTCCTTTTATGACGTGTGTGCTCTGCTGCCGAGT
>OMLC01096356.1:0-14525 GCA_900302585.1 Regalecus glesne | reverse complement strand
TGAAGAGCCTCTCATGGCTGCGGTGATGAGAGAGAGAGACAGAGAGAGAGAGAGAGAGAGAGAGAGAGAGACATAGAGAGAGAGAGAGAGAGAGACATAGAGAGAGAGAGAGAGAGAGAGAGAGAGAGAGAGAGAGAGAATGCTTTTGTGTGCATCTATGTGGGCATGTATTTTTCAATGGCTTTCTGTGTGTCTATTTATATCTGTTTGCATGCATCATGTATTCAAGGGATTGGCTGTGTGTGACATTGATTTAGACAAATCATTTGATCAGTATAGATTACCTGATCAATTTAAATTTGCATTCATTATTTTCAAATAACTTGTGTCATTTTAGTGACTTTTCTTCCAATAGTATTGACTGTAGTCATGGTGTGCGGAGGCAGAGAGGAGCCATACTCAGGAAGGAGCAAAAGAGTAGACAGTTGTCGAGTCGAGATGACAAAGGGGGGACACGAAAAGGAGGAGAGAAGATGTTTCGAACATGCTCCATTATTCACCCTACAGTGTCTGAATAACCGAATGTGTGATATCAGGAATGGAAATCTGTTGGGGTTTTTTGTGTGTGTGCAACATATCTGAATATGGCAGTGGCATAACAAGTCACATGAAAGGCCCCTCCTCCAGGACATGTCTTTAAATGAGGAAGGGAGACGCTTTCATGCACGACTGCTTCCGTCAAATTTACCTCCATTTCAGCATGACCCCACCTTCTTGCGGTCAAAGAATATAACAGCCCTTCATCATGTGTCGCCATTCTCTATGTGCATTCTGTTACATTAATGAAACTATGAAGGCTGTTAAGCAACAGGAAAGCCATGTACTTTTGTTGTCAAATGGAGCCCAAATAGCTCTTCTCTGCATGATTCCAGCTTCTGAGGTGCAGTGACCCAAACATACTGACCTAGCTTCCTGAATTTGGAGTGAATTATACATGAGGGGAAGAGAGGAGAGAGAGGAAGGTGAGCGATAAGGAGAGATGGGGCAAAGAGCTTCTGTTTAAACAGCAGAGTGGGGACATGTGAGCACTCTGCTGCCGAGGCAGACCCCTGACCCTGCCATGCCTTAGTGACAACTAGTGTTTAGCATTCTCCACAGGCTTCCCAACAGTCAAGGTAATTGTTGCATGTTTTCCATCTATGTGGTACTACAATGCTGCTTCATTGATAAAACAATTTGAAATAAATGGCATGCCGTGCATACATTGTCACAGTTGAACGCTAGACTATAGGCCTCCTAAAAAGCTACTATTAACACAGATAGACTGAGGTCACTCTTCCTGATAGCGCCCCCAAAGTCGATCCACTCGTCTGAACGATTACAATAATCAGTTCATGTCTGACAACACTCTGTAAATGCATGTGCTATTAATGTCAGCAATTACAGGGGCCAAATGCAAATAGGACTGCTACTGGTTAGAGACCCATCGATCTAGGAGGACAGAACACACACAAACAAGCCTAGTTTCTTGTTTACCACTGTTGTCTGACCCCTCCACATGATTATCCTCTCTCTGTTTTGTTCGAGCAATTTTAGAGGAAGACTCCATGTGACCCTGCTGTAGGCTACATGGCTGAAATGGGTCCTCAACCAATTTAAAAAGAAGTCATTTTACTGTTAAAACAGCTTCGTTCTGAGTTCACTGATTGTTTTTACAAATTGTAATGGCCGCAACTCTACACCTCCTCACTGCCAGCCTCTTGACAGTGCCTCGAGCTGTAGATCACGCTCCCAGGAGCCCTCGCTTCACTGTCAGGCCGGCACATTCCACCTTCATTAATAGCCACCACTCATGTCTGATTTAAATTAACGCATGGGCTATCAATTAGGCAGCACAAGGCCAAACCTAGTGTGCTCAAGGGGAATGGAGAAAGGCACGGTGGATAGGTGAAAGTCAGGACTAGATGCTCGACTGCAGAGGCACCAACACCAGCCTCTCTCTTTTCTCTTCTGTCTTCTCCTTTAATTCTTCCATCACACTCTAAAGATATTCACCCATTTAACTCTGCTCACTTTCCTTCAGTCTCACCACAATTACCCTTCATTCATTATATAGCAACATATTCCTCTCTACTTCTCATTGCCTCCCTCTCAATCAAGGGGCCAGTTGAGGGATGAGGGGCTCTTTACATTCAAGCAAAGTACCTTTATTTTACCATCATGCTAGTTAAGATGTACAGGCTAATTTGATGAGCATAATGGCTTGTCCTCTCCGAGGAACCATCACCTTATCGTGGTGGAGAGGTTTGAGTGTCTCTATGATCCCGAGAGCTATGTTGTCTGGAGCCTTGTGCTCTGGTTCGGGTCTCCCATGACAAACTGGTGAGGGACCAAACTAAGAATGGTTCAAGAAAACCCCATGAAAGATCCAAAAAGAAGTGCTGTTACCCTGAGGAAGCCCGGGCCCCTCGTCTGGAGCCAGGCCCAGAAGGAGGGCCCCTCAGCGAGCGCCTGGTGGCTGAGTTTACCAAGGAGCCCGGCCGGGCTCAGCCCAAAAGAGCAACGTGGACACTTCTCCATCCTGTAGATCCACCACCTACAGGAAGAACCAGTGGGGTCGGGTGCACTGCCAGACAGGTAGCAGTGAAGGCAAAGGGTCTCAGCGGACCAGAACCAAGCAACAGAAGCTAGCATTAGGGACATGGAATGTCACCTTGGGGGGTAAGGAGCCAGAGCTTGTGTGGGAGGTGGAACGGTACCAATTAGATCTGGTGGGGCTCAATTCTGTTCATAGCATTGGATTTGAAACCAAGCTCTTAGGTAGGGGTTAGACTTTATTCTTCTCAGGATTTGCCAAAGGTGAGAGACGCTGGGCAGGTGTAGGGATACTCACAAGTCCCCGGCTGAGGGCCACTATATTGGAATTTAACCCTGTAGATGAAAGAGTCATGTCCCTACGTTTTAGTATTATGGGAGGAAAAACTCTGACTGTTGTCTGTGCCTATGCACCAAACAGTACTTCAGAGTATTCAACCTTTTTGGAGACCAGACCGTGAGTTTCAATCTACCGGTCAATGTTTGTGCCCACTCTCTTCTATGGCCATGAAAGCTGGGTCATGACTGAAAGAACAAGATCATAGATACGAGCAGCTGAGATGAGGTTTCTTAGGAGGGTGTCTGGTGTCTCCCTTAGAGACAGGGTGACAAGCTCAGACATACGTGAGGGACTCGGAGTAGAGCCACTGGTCCTACAAATAGGAAGGAGCCAGTTGAGGTGGTTTGGGCATCTAGTGAGGAGGCCACCTGATCGCCTTCCAAAAGAGGTTTTTCAGGCACCTCCAGCTGGGAGAAGGCCACGGGGTAGACCAAGGACCAGATGGAGGGATTATATCTCCACACTGGCCTGGGAACGCCTTGAGATCCCCCAATCAGAGCTAGTGGATGTTGCAAGGGAAAGGAAAGCTTGGAGGTCCTGTCTGAAATCTGCTACCTCCGCGACCCGACACCGGATAAGCGACTGACAGTAGATGGATGGATGGATAATGGCTTGTTTTCTTAACACAGTCTGGAGTGAGAGATACACAGAAGTAGTAGACGCATGACTAGGGAAGATCCACACAATTATAATCAAACTGAAATTAACAATGCACTAACCTTTAAAGAACATTATCCAATGCATTTAACCCTAATATGCATCTTTCCTATTTATGTTGTTCATTTCTCTTTCCACCTTTCCATCAGTCTCCTCCCTTGATGAGTTAATTTCTCTCCTAGTGCCTGTTGTCTAAGTGACCCTGGTGACCCAGGAGAATCTCCTAACAGGCTCCCCTTGCCCATCAGGATCGATTGGTCCACTGCACCCTGTCAGACATGATCAATACATCATTCCTTCAGTAACGAGGCTCTGCTCGCCTGGCGCTTCTTCCTTCCCTGCATCACTTTACTTCCATTTTTTTATTATTTCTTGCTGCCAATCGATTGAGGCAAACAGGCCCACTGTAAAACACAGCACAATTAGAACAGCCTCCAATCTTCCTGTTGACTCCATCTCCTTCACCAGAGCCAGCAAGTAAACCTCCTGCACAAATGATAATGAATTCTAATGGGATTGTGTGGAATTAAACCACTTAAACAATGTCAAGAACCTTACCACACATCAGAGCCAACAGAAAGACTGATGGCGGTATATACCAGTGGTCAATATTTTACTTTTGTAAAGGCTTAACAAGCCTAAGGAGCGATTTGCCTGCATGGCATCATTTGGTCCAGATTCAACAGGTGAGAGGTGGGAAGGAAAAAAAAGAAACAGAAAACTGCACACACACACACACACACACACACACTTATATGAAATAAACCTCATGTGCATAGAAATATACACGCATACATACACAGAGAGCCATACAGCTATTAAAACTCACATCAGAGAAAATGATCACACACTTGGGTGAGCATGGCTGAATTTTAGATGTGTTCTCATTCCAGTAGATGGAACTCGGCAGAGAAAATACATGTCTTTCCCTAAGATTAAGTACAATAAGATGACACGTTCTATGGTAAAATAATTCAATAATGTGCTCTCTCCATAATTAGACCAATTTGGCTGGAGGAACCAATGAAGGTATATTTAACGACGGGATGTCTTTTTCTTAATCCAAGAGGTATAATGAAACAATATTTCTTTGTCTCTCCCTTTAACATGCATCAGTTCCTCACACAGGGACTAAGACTGGCTTTGGTTGTGATAAAACCATATTCATTTGTATAATGTAATCACATTAACAGCTGGTTTATGGAAAGACAAAAATAGACAAGGAGCTAATTTGATTATTGAATTACAGATTTAACACGCTTGTATGATTTGGCCTTGATAAGAGAGCATGGCGAGAAAGCAGTGCTGATGATGTGTGGAGGGCTGAGGTCTTCGCTGGGTGTAGATGGTCTGCAGGGTAGCTGAGTGGAACCGTAACAGGAGTAATTATTAAATCAGGCCCTGAGCTCCCGGTGAAGTCCCTCCTTTGAAGCAGGGAGCTCAGACCAATCGGGGGCCCTCTGATGTGTGTTTGTGAATCTTTTAAGGGAGTGAGAGCTGCTAACAAGGCCTCATCTATTACCATTGGAGATGTAATTAGCATTGTTGGAGAGAATGGAGCAGTGCCAAACAAGAGTGGCTCAAGCTGGGCTCTGTGTGGCTGGGTGTCCCACTGGGCAGCAACAGCAGGAGGACGAGGCGAATAAGTGGAAGCAGATTCCCAAGAGAGCACACAGTGCCTCAGCAGCCCAGACCAATGGGCCAAACGGACACATGGCTACCATGCTGGACTAGAGGGGTAGTATTGAGACTGGTAACATCAGGCTCTTTGTCTGTTTGGAGGAGGACCTTGAAATGAACATATGCACAATTTTCTCAGCACTATTTGTGATCATCTGTTGAAATATCTCTGTGATTCTACATTATGGTGGTCAATGGTGCCGTGTTTAATCGAGTAATCCAGTAATATTGTAGCTGACTAAACAGTGTTCATTAATGGCAGAGCACTTAATGGAAGTTTTTGATATTGTCTGAGCCATGTTGGTAAAGACCACTGGTTCCATATGTGCAATGGATCTATCTGTGCTTCAATCAAAGTGAAATAATAAAAATAATCAGCATTGTATCCATTTAATATTTAGGGATAACCCTCCAGATATCAATACTGAGCAGACTTTCTGCCTAAATTGAAGGGAAAACTGTTTTCAATTGACATCACTAATGAACAATTCATGAATGTGAAAACTACTGCCCTGACTTCCTGGTTTGGTGCCAGCTTCGGTGGGCCACATCAATATGAGCAGCATTTCAGAAACATATCGAAGACTGCTCAGTCACATGGTAGTAAAGGCCAGCAAAAACATGAATGTAGACTTGTATGCTCACTAATCATTGATCTTCCTGCAAAACCAAAACAAAATGTATTGCTTTGGGCAGCATCGTCCAGTTCATAAAGAGCACCGGTGTGTCGATTAGGGGATAGGAAGACATGAATATATTCAACTTGAATAACTATAGGATCAGCCAGGTCCTGGTATACTGACACTGGATATTGCGGAAGGGAAATTTCTTTAGGAGCTGATAAGCAGACTAGAAATTTAAACTCAAGAACTAATGAGCCAGAGGCTGCGGGTTCAATCCCGCCATAGAGTGTCAGAAGGGCACTCAGCCTCATTCTCCCCGAGCTCTATCTAAATCTGTGTCCACCTCCACAACGTGGGGACTAAAACTGTAAAACTGACTTCTCTCAAGCCAAGGAGATGGGTGTGTGTGTGTGTGTGTCTGGTTTGACAGATTAAGGGGTGTTCTGAGAGGCGCCCAATCTTTACCTCTCAGGTCACAGGGGGGTCAGGTCAGGTGTGGCTCTCACTCTGTTAACTATTTTAGCTGACCTTTAACCCTGGAGGGTTCGGGCCCCTGAGTGCCTGCGAAGGCCCGCTGGGGTCATGACTGTTTTCACTGAACATCAACAGCGATTCAATGGAAGCAAATGAGCCATTAGTCTTCATCAGGGCTGACCCCTAAAAACATATCAGTGTCACGATACCTCTCAGCGGAATTCAATATCATGTGCTAGAGAAATGGACACCTGCTGTACACAACCCCTTTGCACTTGGCTCCCTTGTCACAACGCGGAGCACCAACATGACTAGTCTCAAAGACAACTCTTGAAACATAAATAGGCCAAAACATAGACCTTGCACACTCCTGTCACCTCTCCAGAGAATGGTGGTGTAACTAGAGAGGGCATTAGCGGCCTCTTAAGTAAAGGGTGGGTTCTCCGAGTTGCACAAGTCTTACCAACAAGCCCCGTCTAAGGAAAGCTATTGCACCAGGGTATTAAGCAGAACTGCTTGCATCAGTATGCAGCATGAAGACAGTGAATCAATGATGCATGAAAGACTAGCTGCCTTCCCTGTCACAACCCAACTATTAATGAGCAGGAACCAGAGCCTTTCCACTCCCCTTGTGGCCAAACACTAAATTACCAGCTGTGAATCAACACAGCATTTTACCGGGACCTGCAAACAAAGATGGCCAAGTTCGCAAGGACCGCCAGACCTCGTATAATCAGGGGGATTGTGATCTGGACCTGAGAAATCCAATAAGTGTAAACAAATGCATACAAACCATTGTGAAGGTTATAACATTTAGGGGAATGCTATTTTCTAATCTCAAAGGTGTTATTTGGTTGTGCATGTGTGTAAGCATGTTTCCATGTGAGCTGGGATCAATGATAGATGCTGAGATGGCCTCATATAAATGCCATGGCAAACGCATGCCATTGCACTTCTATTCAACGCACAACTGCACAAGGGAAAAGAAGCCACACATAGAGGTGGAAAAACAGGGAGCGTTAGAGTGATATAATAACAGGTTACATAAATCAGAAGCATGGTAAAATAATAAATAGGTAAACAAATTCTAAAGCCGGAGGGGAAAAGGCTTTTAAACACTTAAGTGCAATAGCGAGAGAAACAGTGGGATGACCTCTAATGGGAGAAAGGGAGGCAGATGAGTGATAAAAGCCTGATAAAATAAAAAGACCACAACCTCACTCCGGTTATTCATTAGACATAACCATGCTTTTGGGTGTGTGCAAGAAATATCACCATAAAGCTGTACCATGCTGCACTTCTATGGCAGTTTGTAGGTGTTATTACTATCTGTGCATACTAATTCATCCATCCATCCATCCATCCATCCATCCATCCATTCACGGCTTATTCAAAGCTGGGCCGCAGAGTTAGCAGTTCAAGCCGATGACCCCAAATTTATTTTTTCCTGGCCACGTTAACCAGCATAGACTGGGGGATTTCAGGGCATTCCAAGGCAAGCATAGATATAGAATTCCTCCACATGGTCCCTGATCTACCCTGTGGCCTCCTCTGGACATGCTTGGGACACCTTACTAGAGAGGTGACGTCTTTGCTAGATACCCAAACCACCTTAACTGCTCCTTTCTATGTAAAGGAGCAGTGACTACACTGAGTCCCTTATGGATGACTGAACTTCTCACCCTATCCCTAAGGGAGACCCCAGCCACCCTCCTGAGAAAACCCACTTTGGCCACTTATATCCGCGATCTTGATCTTTCAGTCAAGACCCATTCTTCATGGCCAAAGGTGAGAGTAGGAACGAAGATTGAAAACTAAATTTATACTAATATCAATGATTTTGAAGGGTTAAATTATAATATGAGAAGGGAGAAAAAAAATCACAAGATTTTCTTTGAAAACACAATCACACAGAAATGTTCATCCTGTGAGTAACATCCCTCAGCAACACCATATATCAATAGAAGGGGACAAAGAGCCAAGTTTTTACAAAAACTCACTGAGTTTGTTGTAAGAAGATGCATAAATGGTTGTTGGAAGTTGTTCAGTCATGAAGTGTGTATTATGTTTTTGACATCACGGTCTGTCAGAGGGCCAGTTGTATAACTTTCCTCAAACTCACACTTCACTCCAAAAAAATAACAATAATAAAAAACCTTGTGGCTGTATTACAGAAAGCATTGTCCCCACTGTGTAAGGCAATCAAAGGGATTGGCTTCCGGGAATCCAAGCAGCCAGTTTCTGAGTCTCTGCCAAATAGAGGTGTATAGATGAAATAAGAGCCAGTGCCTTGCCTGATTTAATGGATGTGTTGACTTTGAGTATGGGGTCTTATGGCTCTACTGAGCTTTACCTTTTTGATAGAGAGAACGGCTGTTCATAGTGTATTGTGCTTTCGACAATATGTCAGTGCATGTCAAACCATAACCGCTTCAGAACAGGTACCCCTCAAAAAGTACCTCGGGAAAACACCGTCCACCCTTCCTCCATCTCAGTAGTGACAGTCCACCACTAAGGGAGACAGTGTAATTTCACTGCTGGCTGATGTCCATTCAACTGGAGTGATGAGAGGGCTGGCCCTCGCATGCACATATTACAGACACGTACGTGTGCAGAGACAGGCGTGTACATGTGCACGGGTATAAAAACATATAAGCAAGCATAAAAATCAAACACACACACACCCACACCCACACCCACACACACACAATTGATACTAAAACACTATACTCACTGCAAGGTCGGCTGTGTTGACAGGCCCATTAACTGGCCTCTGTCTGCCATTTCAGTCTTATGTTTCACATCCACCAATTCCAGTGAAATATAAAGGCCCATGGTGCCCAACTGTGTGCTCCAGTGCACCACAGCCCCTCCCAATCCCATGTATCCAACACACACCATCCCCAGTTTCTACCACATTCCCCCTCTTCATTATCACGCTGAAGACACAACTGTTTAAGCATAATGGGTTGCCATTCCACCTGCCATCAGGTACTTCTCAAGGTAAAGGCTGATGAGAATATGTATGAACCTCTCAGAGCCATATAGAGACAGTGAGTGAGACATGAGAAATGGCAGGCCCCTTAGGAACTGGGGAGGTGCCTTCTCTGACGGAACCTGATGAAGACAAATAGACAGGCCCAATAAGGCTTCTCTGTGGTGAGGTATCACCTATGGTTAAGAGCAGGTGTCGGATAGAGGGGTTGGATTTGGTTGGATGACCTACGTCCATCGTAATTGTTGACCTGCAGGGTTAGAAGGTATATGGTGGTGAGGGGTAGAGAAGTGGGGGTGGGGACTCTCTGGTGTCTTCCTAACACTGGTGTCAATCTATCCTGTGCAGGGTCAGAGGTCATACGATCTGCGAGAGGAGAGTTTAAATCATAGGATATATCTCTTTGACATCTACGTATCAAAGCAGCCTTTAAACTACTGAGACACAGTATGAGAGATACTATGTCAAGGAAACATCAATACACAAAATCCCAGAGTCCTATTGTTCAACGGCATGCACCAAGAATAGGGGGATAGAATTAAATTCAATGAATCCTCCACGCTTGTCAAAAGAGAGAATAATTGTATTTGGAGAAGGAAAAAATGGCTGTAGAGTGACAATGGCCGAAGAGAAAACCCTTTTTTCTTGTGTGCTTTTGTTTGGCATGCTCAGCTAATTCAGAAATTGATATTGTACATTTCCCTCAGAGTGAAACAAAAAGAGAGCTGATGTTGAACACTAGTTTGAGTCAGAGGCTAAACATTGGCCTTTCTGCTAGTACTGTAGCAGTAGCTGGAGGGAAATCGATCACACACCTAAATTAATATTTAATTACAGAACCTCAGATGTTCTTAGTCAGGGCCCCTATCCACCACGAACAAAGGAAGAGGGTAGATCATGGGCACAGGTTGAGACCAAATGCACTTTAAACTATCTGCATGTCTCTATTGCCAATGTCAACATCTACAATCAACCACAAAGGTGAACAGACACACAGTAGTTAATCTAATACAAACATCATCACACAGACGTGGACACATATAGACATAGATATACGTGCTACCACACAGGCTGGTCCAGACTGACATGGATCAAGCTGGCTTCATCTGCCAACAAGCTACACTGTCTATCTGAGATGGCATCTCCTCATCAGTCAAACACCATTGCCCAACTATAAAAGTTATGCACCCAGCCCTGCTGTATTATCTTCTGAGAATAAGGTAATGTCTGGCCTTAATGGACAGCACATAGAATGACAGTAATCCTGTGGAGAGGAATGTCAACATGTCTCTCCATTCTGCATCATTGAAGTGACACTACAAAAGAGGATGTGAATAGGAAAGGCTCTGGAGTCTGCAATGCCACTAGACAGCTTCCTCCCCATAGTGCTGTGCAAGACAGGCATTCACCACTGACCGAGATGGCCACTCATACTGGGCTCTGATTGGGGAAGAATGAGACAAAGATAGCCATTTAGGGAATCCATGTGAGAAATGGTTGTAGACCCTATTATTTGCAACCTAGGCAACAGATGGAAATGCATTTATTGTAGTGTGTGTCACTGCAGACAAAAATAATGGTGGGGTGTTTGGTCGAGACCTGTCGTTGGCTGTGATTCACTGACACCTTCTGTTGATACACATGGGAATACCCAGAAATTCTTGGCTTGTTTTGCAAGAGGGTTATGCCCCAAGAAGGCAACTGGAAGGTTTACATTTCTACCTAGAGTTCTAGACTTTGTATTCACAACGTTGTACTTTCCTTTGTTGCTACTGAACGCTTGGAATCCACATGGAGAGGTACTGCAGTAGGCTATTTAACAGGCTTTGAGTCCCCTCGTGGCAGAGGTATAAAACAGCTCAGTGTTTATCATGGAAATAATGGAACAAAAGAAAAATAAGACAGACAGCAACGCTGTTTGAATCAAAAAAGGCTTTGGGGGACTTTATCTGGCAACTCCATGTGGGAATGATAACGAACATCTTGGATCCAAAAGGCAAACCATTCATCTTAACCCTGGCCTGCCTGACAAAACTCATAATCCCTGTAACACTCACGACCCACCACTAGACAGACAGCAGGGGGATATGATACTTTGAAGGCACAGTCTGAAGCAAAACAAAGCCCTGCCCATCCCACATTTTCTTTGGACTCAGCATGGTAATTTAACATTCCCCCAACAAAACTACCCATCTGCTAGGCTCCATTGATTCTTCCTTTTTTTAACAAAATCCTCACCTTTACTCCTTTGAGCTTCTGTCACTTCCTCCACCCGTTTATTCCCTCCTCCCCTCTCTACCACTCTCATTCATACACCCTTTACGCTACTTTATACTGGCCCTTCAATCAGACTAATTCCTTTTCCCTAGTGATGGATCATTTCATTCAGTCCTCCTTTCTTAATTCCCTCGCTTCTTTGGCTATACTAGCCCCAACATCTCTTCTCTCTTCACACATGCTCTATCCATCATTGTGGAAAGCCCACTCTGAGTCTCCCTACGCTCTACCCATCCTCCTCGCATCTACCCCATCTCTGTCCCAAAGCAGTCATCAGGGTGAGCAATGGTGAAGGTTAGATGGGTCCATTTGCACCCCTGATCCTCCCCGCCTGCCCCAGGTGACAGTACTAAATACTGCTGTCTCAAGGGGAGTGAATAGTCTTTCCATTTATTTCAGTGATGACTCCGTTTTGTTCAATATGTGCAAGCGCTTGTTCATGCATGTGCGTGTGTGTGTGTACTTAAATCCAAATGTGTCATCAGTATATATTTTGCTGTATCATTGGTGTCTTATGGAAATGTACAAGAGTGATCTTGGTGCTTTGACATGGTTTACTTAGGTTCAAAGGATTAGTGGCCTTTCATGTGTTGACTGAGTTCTTCTTAACAGCAATAAATCCCCTCAGATTTGTTCAAAGCTTCTTGCATAATTTGAAAAAAGAGAGTGAAAAGAAATATGCAGTTGATTACTACCACTATTTATTCAAATGACTGCTTAACCTTGTCAAATAAATCCAACCATTTTGCATATAAGCTACGGAGGGTACCAGCAAGAGTGTAAGGGAAGGTTAACAAGATGGTGGTGAGACCAGCTATGTTGTATGGTTTGGAGACAGTAGTACAGAGAAAAAGATAGTAGGAAGAGCTGGAGGTGGCAGATCTGAATATGCTAAGATTTACAGTGAGAATGAGTGTCAAAGAAGGACCCGATTAGAAATGAGCATATTAGCAGGACAGATCAGGTTGGAGGGTTTGGAGACAAAGGAAAATAGGCAAGATTGAGATGGTTTGGACATATGTGGAAAAGGATGCTGATTATAGAGCTGCCAGGCAAGGCAGAGGAAACCCAAAGAGGAGGTTTATGGATGTGGTGAGAGAAGACATGCAGGTGGCTGGTAAGACGCAGGGAGATACAGAGGACAGTAAGAGATGGAAATAGATGATCCACTGTTGGGACCCTTAACAGGAGCAGGCGAAAGTATTAGTAGTTACACGATGAACTGTATGTATACTGGTATATTCCATCAGGTCCATCTACCTAGGGTATGCTGCTAACATTAATTTCAGCATGTATGTATGTATGTATGCATGTATATTCACACACACGCGTGCGCGCGCGCACACAAAATTATTTTTATATTGGGCAACTAGTCTAGCGACTACTTGAAGCACTTTACAAAGAATGCCTCACAATTGGTGAGCCCCACCGTGGGATACAAAGTGGCAATGCCTGACTTCAAGGCCCATGCTTTAGTTTTATTTGTCATTGTAGATCCACACGATTGATTTCTTTCTCTTTGTGTTAATGCATTCAATTGTTTAGCAGCAGTGAGCAGCTGCAGCACCCAGGTAGCATTTAAGAGACTTAGACACACTTTTTACAGGGACTGGGGCTAAAACCACCAATCCTCCATTCACTAGACAACTGCCCTACCTCCTATTCTCTGCTCCATTGCACTTAATCACCCTTTATTTCACCTGTATATAGTGAATTCTTGTGTCTATATCTGAAGATTGTTGTGTTTTTATTCTATGCTAAATACACCGAACTGGAGACAAACCCCGTATGTATGGAAACCTACATGACCCACACACTGACTCTGATTCTATTCTACAACTATATTCAACACCTGAACAGGTCGCTGGTGAACAATCCATTGTTCTCTCACATGTATGTGTTGTATGCTGTAGATTATGTTTTATTCTGCATAAGCAACATCTATTGCCTGCCTGTCCATCTTGGGAGAGATCCCTCCTCTCGTGCTCTCCCTTAGGTATCTTTCTGTTTTTCTCCCCGTTAAAAGTGATTTTTAGGGAGTTGTTCCTTGTTCAATGTGAGGGTCTACAGACAAGATGTTGTGTAAGTGTAAAGCCCACTGAGGTCAATCTGTAACTTGTGACAATGGGGGGATACAAATAAAATTGACTTGAGTTGACATTAAACATCTGATGGCATTAGCATGGGTTATACACACACAACATGTTTATGTGTTGTGTGTAAATATATATCCATGTAATAGTACAATGTTCCGGTCAGGCCTAAAAAAGGCATCCCACCTCATAAGACAATAGTTAGAGGTTTCATTGCAATGTTAATGGAACAAATTGGTATGACTTTGAAAAGGGTACTCATGGTGAACAAAACGAAAATACAAAGGTCACAGTAGAATAAGAACGACAATTTGAATACAGTAGGAGGTAAATATACGGGGAGAAGACAAGAAAATCAGTGACAAAGAGAAATGGGAAGTGACTGAAACAGTCCTAACAACATGCTGGTGAATCTGATTAAGTGTCAGAGGCAAGATGGCGAATGGGGCTAAGTGACTCAATGGATGAGTAAGTGAGTAAATAAAGAAGAGAAGATTGCTGTGGCTGCCTGCCACAGCACCACACTATGTGAGCAGCCTCGTGTGTACACAGGCCCAGTTGCTAGGGGCTGAGTTTCCACACAAGGTGCAATTACTCGGGCTGGGTTGTATGTCGGTGAGCTAATTAGAGCTTGGCAAGCTCCAGCCTGGTAGCCTGGAAGATGACGTGAGTCACCTGGGATGGAGATAGAGGTGAGAACTGATGGTTTCATGCTGAGGCCCTCCTCAAAGTGAGGCCAGTGACACTCTGCGTATGCCAAAGACCGCAAACTAGTAATGGCCTATAGCAGAAGGAATCAGTGCGATGGAGCAAATAGGTTAACTCCTTAGATCACATAAAAAAGTCCTCTC